>PVKS010013267.1:0-51358 GCA_004027875.1 Aplodontia rufa | reverse complement strand
CTATGTAAAAATTGTAAATTTTATAAAAGAGGCTTAAACTATTATGTACTGAAGGTTTTTTTTTGTTTAATTTTGGATATATTATTTTTGAGAAAAGGAAGAAAAGCTAGTTTTTTCAAAAAATCACATTTTAAGTGAGGCACATGTCATTGAGCATAAATATGAGAGCTTATGTTTTAATATTTTCATAAAAGTATCCTTATATAAGAATCCATTTTTTAAAATTTATTTTTTATTCAGAAATTTGTTGATCAAACAAGCTTCTAACGAAATAATATATGTAAATTCTGAAAATTAGATTTACCCCCAAGAATCCCCCCAATTACCCACACATATCCCTCCCCACCTTCCCAATACATCTCTACAAATGCCTTAGGTTGGTATGACATTACATCTAATCCAGATTTAAAACATGATAATAGACCTCCTTTCTCAATGGCCAAGGTCTAGCTCTAGCCTCCACAGATGAGTGAAGACATTCGACCCTTGTTTCTCTGGGTTATGCTTATTTCACTCAGCATAATTTCTTCCATAGCCATCCATTTACCTTCAAAGGCTGCAATATCATTGTTTCTAATTGCTGAGTAGCACTCCATGGTATATATGTATATATGTACTCCATATATATGGTATATATGTAGCACAGTTTTTGGATCCATTCATCCAGTGAGGGACATCTGGATTGTTTCCATAATTTAGCTATTGTAAACTGAGCTGGTATGAATATAGATTTCACTGTGTCAATGTAATGTGCTGATTCTAAATCCCATGGAAAAATACGTAGGAGAGGAATAGCAGGATCATATAGTGGGCTCGTCCTTAGTGTTTTGAGGATTCTCCACACTGCTTTCCAGAGAGGCTATACCAGTCTGCATTTCCACCAACAGTGTGCTAGTGTGCCTATCTCTCCATAACCCCTTCAGCATCTATTATTGTTTATCTATAAGAATCCATTTTTATTAATTACTGAATTCATGAAATACTGAAATATGCTTCATTCTAGGTCAAGCGAATCTTCATTATTGTTCAAAGCAGAAGAATGGCAATGATAGTTGTTTTTGTTTTTTGTTTTTTTTTTTAAGAGATAAGGACAGTGAGAGAGAGAGAGAGAGATAGAATTAGTTTTATTTAGATTTTCATGTGGCTTTTGTTGCTTGGACACTTGATTGTATACATGGTGCTGGGGTTTGAACCCACATACTTGGTGTATGCCAGTCAAGAACCATAACCGGTGAGCCACCGCTCCAGCCCTGGCAATGATAGTTTAAAGAAGTAAAATTCCAAGTAAACTTGTTGTTTTCAAGTTTTTAGTAAATGATTTCTTAAAAGTAAATGTTGAGATTCATGGTATTAAATTGTTTTTATTGGACATTGCCTATTATATATTTTCATTTCTTGGCTTATATCCCATTGAGGATATTTGGTTTATAACATTTCCACCAATGTATTTTCCTCTTGCTTTCAGACAACTCCAACAAAAATCTCACAAGACTGCTAAGTCATACTTTAATTACCTGATTGTTTTAAAAAAAATTTTATGAAGGAATTTATTGTACAATCATAAATGCATATGAAGTAAACAATTATCTGATTCTTGAAAAGAAGAAAGTTAATTGCCTCTGAGGTTGAGATTGTTTAGTAGAAGAAATAGACATTACCATTGCAACTAGAAAGAGAGATTACATATGATGTTTGATACATATTTTCATTGCTTGGTACCAGTGAAATGCACCAAGCAGATCAGCCTTAAATTTAGTTCAGACCACTGACATTGCTGACTTGAGAGTAAATATACCATGCAGAAATTATACTGTTTTACTTTATGTAAAATTTTTCATTTTAAATTTTATTATCTTTTTCTTAATATGTTCTAACAGTTTTATTGAATTAAGAATTGGGGGACAACCCCCCCACCCCATGAAGATACTTTGCTAGAGTAATGATTCTTCATGTATTTGAAGGGGTTAAGTGACATTTGGACAACTTGAGGAAAGAAATACTTGGACAGGTGTTGGTTCTTCTGCCAGCTGTATTGTTTATCCTTGTATTAAATTGCATTTTTTTCAGTTTTGAAGTGATCTTTTTCTGGTATGTGCGTGTGTGTATGTGTATTTTTGTGGCTTTCTTTTATAAAATTAGTATGAGTGTTTAGGAATCATCCATTTTATATGTTAAAATCTATTTAAAATGATCACATTCTTCTATTGTGCTCTGTATGATGTCTTTTTTAAAGAGAGAGGGAAAGAGAAAGAGGGGAACAGAGAGACAGAGGGAGAGGGAGAAAGAGAGAATCAATTCATGTGGCCTTCATTGCTCCTACACTTCATTGTGTGCCCCCATTCTGGCCCTCAACACCTGCCTGATCACTGAAGGGAATAGTCCTTATGTGTGTGGAGTTTGAACCTGTGTCCTCACACATGCCAGGCAAGCTCCATAACTGCTGAGCCCCTGCTCCAGCTCCTGTATTATGTTTTTAGGATTTTTTTTTGTTTTTTTAAATAGAATCAATTTTATTTTATTTTTTCATATGGTGTTTTAGTGGTTAGGATACTTAATTGTGTAAGTGGTGCTGGGGTCCTTCCTCATGCATGCCAGGCAGCCACTCTACCGCTGAGCTACTACTCCAGCCTCCAAACAGTTTTTTCTTAACGATGTAGTTATGCCAGTTGTTGATCAGTGTAAGAATAGGAAGTATTTTATATTTGTTCTTCCATAGTTGTAAATCATTTTCAGTGTGATATATGCATTTGCCTATTGTCACAGGTTAATAATTTTAGATGTGGGTACCTTCCCCCTTTCTTTCTATAAGGGCACACCTTTCTCCAGCTGTTTAGAAACCTCTTCCAGTTATTAGAGTCAACTTGTTAATCACCTTACTGCTTATCCTCCACTTCTGTTCTTCTATATTTATACATGTCTAAGGTTAATTATTCATTGTTATGTACTTTAATGCTACATTTACATTAATTTTGCATGTTTATCTCACTAGTTTTTCCTCTGCCTTCCTCTGATCCTACTTTAAGTTAAGAAAAGTATTGTTTCTTTAAAAAGTTGAAAAAAATGATGTCTCATCTTGAAAGTGATTTTTAGAACACTCAACCTGCTTCCTGCAAATCCCATTATTGCATGCTTGTTAGTAAGCTATCCACCATGTATGGGGAGTAGTATTTATATTAAAGAACTCATAAAACCTTTCAAGGATAGTTGAACAATTAGGAGTGAAGTGATACCAACATCATATTTGATTTTTAAAATTTCTAATATTTAAAAATTATTGTTATTAATGCCTTATAAAGAATGTACATGTGCTAACTATGTATTGAGACAAGACCAATGGAATTTATTTTTAACATTAATTTGTTCTTGCCCCAAATTAGTGTGAGAATTTGTCCTTTAACAATTGAAATGATTGCCTTTTGTGAAAACAAGCATTGTTTTAAGGTATCTTTCCATCTTTAGGCAGTAAATGGCAATATCCCCTCAGTAATAGTGGTCCTAACACTTTTGTGGTTTTATTTACTATTAACATGATGTTTGACAGCTGGTCTTCACTAATCTCACACTGTGGGCTTGAAACTTTTTCCTTAAAAGCTTTATAGTTGAATTACAATACATTATATCCTTTTTTTCTTCTGCGAAGGGATTTAAACAAACTTTCTGTTGCACTTGTTGAATATGTATTTCATAGTAACCACCATGAAGTTTGAAGCATTTAAAAGATGAAGAAGAAAGATAAAAGATACATATTCAAGAAGGCTTGCTTTCACAGTTGCTGCATAATCCTTTCTGCTGTCATTGGTACCCTAACCCTGTACCTACCAGAACAAAAGAAACTGAATTGAAAATTGTGGGAGCTGGGGAACATTCTGTTGGCAGCACATCACATGGCCCATAGGCGTTGTCAGGTCTCACTTTGATGCCCTTTATTCTTTCTGACAGATGTGAGGTAGGGTCTGTGAGGGAGAAGTCATTACTAGAGAGAGGGTAGTGTCAGATCAAAAGTAACCAGTGATCAAACAAGGTAAAGGGCTGTGGAAAAATAGGCTCTCATTCTGGCCCTCAATACCTGCCTGATCACTGAAGGGAATAGTCCTTACGTGTCAGAGCAACTTGATTTTCTTTGATGTACAGTGAATTGGAAGTCAGAATGGAAGCTTAACTGGAGTACAGAAGATTTTTACTAAATAGTTCTTGGACAACTGAGTGGCTAAATTTTTTACTTTAATTACCTAGAAGTTATAGAACTCATTCTTTGTTGAATAAAATGTTAAAGCTCACCTATACTGACTGTATTATCACTATATGCTTAGAGATAGTACTAAGATCCAGCTTTGACATGTAGAAGTCACCAAACTCTTAGTTTCTCATGAATCCTTTTTTTTTTCTTCTTAAGAGAGAGGGACAGTGAGTGGCAGAGTGGCAAAATTGAAGAATAGGAACAATGACAGATGCTGGAGGGGCTGTGGGAAAAGAGGAACACTGTCACATTGCTGGTGAGGCTGCAAACTGTTATAGCTATTCTGGAAAGCATTGTGGAGACTCCTCAAAAAATTAGGGCTGGAACCACCTTATGACTCAGCTGTCCCACTCTTGGGTATTTCCCCAAGAGTTAGAATCGGTACGTTATAGATACAGCTTCATCAATGTTTATAGCAGCTCAATTTACTATAGCTAGACTATGGAACCAACCCAGATGCCCCTCACTCGACAAGTGGATTCAAAAACTTCGGTACATATATACAATGGAATACTACATGGCTATTAGAGAAAACTATATTATGGCCTTTGCAGCGAAATGGATGGAGATGGAAAAAATTGTCCTAAGTGAAATATCCCAAATTCAGAGACTCAAGGGCCAAATGTTTTCTCTCATTTGTGGAAGCTAGAATACAATCAGAAACAGTATGATACATGGCTAAGTTAATAATAACCTCAACATGTATGATTTTTACACGGACAGGGGGATGCTGGTAGATGTGGGGAGGGGGGCAGGGAGAGGGTCAGAAAGGGTGGCCTGGGCGGGTAGGGAATAGGAAGGACATCAAGGAGACTGGTGGGAGGGAGTATGGGGGTATACTCAGAGGGAAACCTCCGACTTCCATGCGTTAACACAGGAGTTTAATGGGAGAAACATGGAACCATGGGGAACCCAAGGGTGGGAACCATGGAATGGCATCAGCCTTTGCTTGCCCTGTCATTATACTTTTGTTCTTGATTGTTTGGTAATGATTCCCTTCTAATTGTTAAGTCCATATTTAATGAATAAAAAAATAAAAAATAAAATATAAAAAAAGGGACAGTGAGAGAGAGAGAGAAAGAGAGAGAGAAAATGAATCAATTTTATTTAGTTTTTCATATGCTTCCATTGCTTGGACACTTAGTTGTATACATGGTGCTGGGTTTGAACTCAGGTTCTTGTACATGCCAAGCAAGCACTTTAACAGCTGAGCCACTGCTCCAGCTCCTCACATGAATCTTAGTATAGTTTTAGATCATTTGTGTAGTTACAGTGATAGAAAGTGCTTAGTTGTATGCTTGGAAAAATATTAGATCCCCTCAGAGTAAACTTTTGAAAGTTACCTTACTAAATAATTTCAGATGCATTTGAATTAACTCTGTGTATCTAATGTAATATAATAGATTATATTTTCTTATAAGTTAACCATTTCTAATCAAGTTGGTTGAAAGAAAACTTAAAGAGTCTCATAGAGGTTTTATGTTTTTTTTTTTTAATTGAGCTTTTGGATGGCAGGGTGTGATTCTTTTCTTACCTTTCATCTTTAGAGGTATTTCATTAAAGTTTTGAATAAGGATGATATTTTTAATAGATTTTATTTCATTAGCTTGCTGTGTGGATAAATTGACAGTTGGGGTGTATTTCTAAAAACTTGAGCTGTTTTTCTGATTTATATTTACAAAGTAAGTATTTGACTTTACTGTCTCAATTTTTGATATTTTAAATACTGCAGAATTTCATTGAGGTTCATCAATAATTAGCAGTGATTTTGTCCTCAAATTGTAAGATTTAGTTGAAATTCCACATTTTCCAGTCAGAAGCTTAAGGAATTTTAGTGCTTCAGCCTTTTAAAAGTGATTATTAACCTAATTTGTGTATTTATTCATCTTTACATGAAGTCCTGTTTTTTTTTTTAAATTTTAGGTGACTTAACTCTTCCTTTACACATTTAGCAATACAAATATAAAAAATGTTGTATTATCTTTATATTAATGTTTGACTTGTAGACTATTTATTGCAAGCTATGTCTTGTAGTTGGGAAATTTTATATATTGAACATACTTAAAATTATTGATATTTCTGGCTTGACTTCTAAACAAAATGTGCTTGTAAATTGTTATCGAATTTTTTCATATGCTCTCATTTCAGTGTAGAAGTTCTTATGGGAATTGTTAGGTGTGTTATAATTTTTAAATTTATTTGAAATAAAATGTCATAAAATAAGATTCTATATTTTTTAATCTTTCTGGAATTAAAAAGTATATCAAATCTGTATTGATTTATTACATATAATCTAACTATAATTACACTTTTTTTTCCTTTTGATTCTTTTTTAATGTGCTTGCTCTGTACTATCTCTGAATGGCTGATATCATATATTTCACTTAGGTAGTAGAATGATTTTGGTTTGTGTTTTGATGATCTAAGGGCTTCCCTCCAATCTGTGTTTAATCTGAACATTTGTAAAAATATAAAAGATTGGGATTTGCTGATATATAATTTTAACGTTAAGAAGAAACATTTATGAAGGATGAAGTTTTTAAAGTGTTGGTTGTGTTTTCAAAATGATCTTTAGCAGAAGCATAGACTTTTACTAGTCACAATCTTTGGCTTATGATTTGCTATCGTAATTGGTCCTGGTCTAATCATATTTTATTGTAAAAGTTAATTTATTTAAAAGTTGTTTAATATTTACTCAAGCACCTTCTGTCAAAACTGTTAATAGCATTCATCTACCTATGCATGTTCTTCCTTGTGTCACCTCTTAACAGGAAATAAATAGGCAATCAGAGTAACCACTATGCTGAATTTCATATTTATCAGTTTTTTCCTATTTTCTTACATATTTATATATACTCATAAAATAAATTGTTTTACTTGTTTTTAATCAAATAAATTTATTTTAAAAGGAGAGAGGGACAGTGAGAGAGAGAGAGAGAAAGAGAGAAACAATTTTTTATTTAGTTTTTCATGTGGTTTTTGTTGCTCCCAGACTTGGATGTGTATGTGGTGCTTGGATTCGAACTCGCATACTTATGTATGCCAGGCAAGCACCGTAACTGCGGAACCAGCACTCCAGCCCATAATCAAATACAATTTAAGAAGGTTATTGATGAGGTGGTAAGAGTAGTGCTTTTGTAGATATTTTAATGTATTACCTTAAATGAGTATAATTTGGTAAATGTAAGGGAAATATGTTTTTGAATTTGAACTTGATATCATTCAAGGTTATTCTCTACTGTATTTTCACATATATAATTTCAGATCTTTAGATTTAGAGAATGAAATCTTTTCTTAATTTTGGTGTGCTGCACTTGTAGTAATTCCTGATTTGACATATGGGTTAGAAAAGTTACACTTTTTTATATGATAGGTATAGTTCAGGAATATCTAACCAATTAACAATTTGGTATGGAGGGTAATTAATTTTAAGCTTACCAAATGACTTTTATGTTTGCTTATCACTTTGTAGCTTCATCAGTAATTTAATTAATTTAACTAGTAATTTGAATTAATTCAATTTTTCATAAAGATAAAATGTACTAAATTTCTATGATTGGTAGAAGAACCATTGATTTAATTACAGCTTTTCAGTGGGCAAAAAGAAAAACTACATTAAATATTTATGTTGAGTAAAAGATTTCCAGGTAGGTGTGGTGGTGCTTGCCTGTAATCTTAGCAGCTCAGGAGGCTGAAGCAGGAAGATCACAGTTTATAAAAAAAAAAAAAAAAAAGCTTGGTGAGGCCATGAGCAACTTAGGGAGAAACTGTCTCATAATAAAAAATAAAATAAACTGAGGATGTGACTCAGTGGTTAAGTGTCCTTGAGTTCAGTTTCTGTTACCCAAACAAAACAAATAAAACCAACAACAAAAAACTTCCCACAATTTTAGAACCCAGGTTTCAGAATTATTAGTACCTTTCTTTCCCATCTTGGTAAACTGAATTGGTTAGTAGCTCAGTATTGGTCAAATATACAGTTTTGGTGAAACCAGACTAAACAAAGTATAACCATATGCTGTTTCCTAACTACATTTCAGTCAAAAACTGACTGCATTATACTATAGTGGTCCCATAAGATTGTATTACCTAGTGATGTCATAGCCATCTTGGTTTCTGTAAGTACACTCTACAACATTTACACATCATAGAAAGTTTTTGTACAGACCTGAGTAGTATGGGTTAATCACTCCATATAGCCTTTGTGTATGTGTGGAATATTGGGAATTGAACCCAGGGATGCTTTAGCTCTTTTGCTTGGTATTTTGATGTATTCAATAAGTGTGTTGAGGGACTGGAGTGGTGGTTCAGTGGTTAAAGCTCTTCCCTGGAGTGCATGAGGATGTGGGTTTGAACCCTAGTACTACATACACAACGAAGCGTTGGAGTAACAAAAGCCATATGAAAAACCAAATAAAATTGATTCTCTCTTTCTTTCTCTTTCACTCTCTCAGAAAAAGAAAGAAAGAAAAAAAAAGTGTGTTTAGCCAGGCTCCATGGCACATAATTCCAGCAACTCAGGAGTCTGAGGCAGATAATTACAAGTTTGAGGTCAGCCTCACCAACTTAGCTAGACCCTGTCTCAAAAAAAAAGGGTTACCTACTACCTCCCTGTCCCCCAAATAAGAAATATGGTTAGATGTATGAGGTTGCTGCCTGCGTAATATGGCATGCTATTTTATAGTAAACTTTTTATTTACTAGTAGAAGGGGTACATTCTAAATTAACAGTAAAGAGT
The DNA here is from genome assembly GCA_004027875.1 of Aplodontia rufa. Lineage (NCBI taxonomy): Eukaryota > Metazoa > Chordata > Mammalia > Rodentia > Aplodontiidae > Aplodontia > Aplodontia rufa. The sequence goes on along the minus strand of PVKS010013267.1, from coordinate 42,383 downwards.
ATATAGTAAATACATCAGCAGTAGCATTGCCATTTATTATTATTTTGTTCTGTACATAATTGTATGATACTTTTTATTATTTTTATTAGACTATTATAGTTGTACACAGTAGTTGGGGTCATCTTGATAAATTCAAGATGAATTTATCATCTTGATAAGTTCATGAATTTCAGTTTCAGTTCATACTCCCCCAGTTTTCCCTTCCCTTTTTCTTTCGCCTATTTTACTTCCTTTACTGACTTCCTTTTACTCATCTATTTATTTATTTTAATTTTTTATTAAGGAGTTGAGTTATTGTACAGTCATAAATGCATATGAAGTAACAATATAATGTGCATACGTTACATGTTCTTAAACCAGAATTACCCCTCATCTATTTATTTTTGATTGGATCCTTTTACTTATATATAAAGGTCAAATTCCCTTTTGGTATATTTATATATGGGTATAGCATGATTTTTAAAAATTTATTCCTCATTTTCTAACCTTTCCTATCATTCCTCTCTCCCTCTGGATCTCCTTGTTCTGCTCTTCTGATCTTCCCTGGGGGGCGGGGAGAGTGAGTCAATTTTATTTAGCTTTTCACTTGGCTTTCATTGCTCCGGTCCCAGACCCTTGATTTTCTGAGACTGGCTTATTTCACTTAGCATGATGTTCTCCATTTCTGTTCTCCAGGAAATGGCATAAGTTCATTTTGCTTTATGATTGAATAAAACTCCGTTGTGTATAATATACCAAAATTTCTTAATCCATTCATTTATTGATGGCCTTCTGAGTTGGTTCCATAATTTGATTATTGTGAATTGTGCTGCTATAAATATTGAGGTGGCTGCATCACTATAGTGTGTTGATTTTAGTTCTTTTGGATAAATATTAAGGAGTGGGATAGCTGGGTTATATGGTGTTTCCATTCATAGTTTTTTGAGGAATCTCCATATATGTGTTATACTTTTATACAAGTTGCAGTGCTATAGTTAGTCCACAAACATGTAAGTAATGTGTTGTACCATAACATTATTATGTTGTCAGTAGGTGATAGCGTCACAGGAAAGCAGGGAGCTAAAACTCCAAACCTCAGTTCTTGTGTTCCGATGAAAGAAGATTTAAAGTCAGACACAAAAAGTCATGTAAGAGAATTTTATTATAAGAGAGGTGAAAGTAAAGTAAGAATAGAGTAAGATTCAAGCAGAAAGCATTCTCAAGAGAGAGAGTGGGCTGTATCTGAGTAGAGAAGGACAAAGGAGACAATACTGTCTCCAAATTTATAGCTGTTTTATGATTGATTTGAAAATTGGGGTCCTCCTTCAGCAGTCTTCACCAATCAGGTGTTCAGCTCCTCATTCACCTCCAGTGGTGGAATTTTTGACCTTAGCTGGTCCTCTCAGGAACTGTCATGGTGGCCTTCTATTTAGGGGGGCTTCATCTACAAGTCAATCCTGTTTTAATATGGGCATTGGGGTTAATAGTGGTCAAAAGTTACCTCACTGGGCCTGCATTATTAAGGAATACCCCCTTCTGAGCTAGTAAGAGATACCTGGTGCCAGTAGCTTTTAGGTTCATGTCAACTTTTATAGGGCCTGTGATGAGATAGTCTCATAGATCCTTTGTTCTTGAGGCATTACACTTGTGTACTAATGTTTTTCCATAGCTTATCTGCCTTGGCAGTAACTTATAGCAAACTTCAAGACTAAACCTGTGGCCTGGTTAAGAATTTCACTGCTCATTGCTAGCTACTACCTGACATTAGGAATCTTTTAGCTCAATTGTGATCTAGTGGAATATTCACATAAACATTGTTAGGCAGCCAATAACTGAATTTGCTTTGACTACAGATGGAGATTTTTCTATTTTCCATTTTTCTAACAGGTAGTCTTTATAAAATAAAGTAATTGTTCATATCTGCCTTCATACTTTAGCTAATTGTTTGAAAGTGTGGTTGGTTATAATTATGAATTGTTCTTGGAATGGTGAATGGTTTGTCAATATTGACTCAGCTAATTGATAAAACATTGGTAATAAAATCAGCATTTTAATTTTGAATACAATAGGCTTTTTAAATTAATGATCACTTGTGTTTATAAGCATGTGATATATAGAACACATTTTTTCTCTCTTTTTTTTTTTTTTTTTTAAGAGGGGCAAGTGAGAGAGAGAGAAAATCAGTTTTACTTAGTATTTCACGTGGCTTTCATTGCTCCAACACTGTTGTGTACATGGTGCTGGGGTTTGAACCTGTGTCTTGACCTGCGTCTTCGCGCATGCCAGGCAGGTGCAGTAACTGCTGAGCCATCGCTCCAGCCCCTAGAACACGTTTTTCTATAATAATAATAATAATAGATTCACCATTCTCCAGTTTTAGGAGACTTTGAACATAAATGCAGAGTTCGTGTGTGTGTGCACATGTGCATGATATACTTTTGTATACAAAATAATATAAGGTGAGTTAAGTGGTTTCAGATTAATATGAGTTTAAAAGGGAAGGGGAAGGTTTTTCTTTTTTTCCTTTTTCATTTTCCTGAATTCCTTATTTGGACTATACTTTGCTTCATGAAGGATTCTGAGAGATCAATATTGAGTGTTGATTTGTTTGTGTTTTCTAAAATATGTCTTAATGAGATTGCTTATGCATGATTAATATAGTTAGTATAGTTTTTAGGGTTGTAGTTTCAGGAACTTCACGTAATTCATTGCATTTATTCAGTGCTTTTTAAATGTGAGCCATATCTGAATATGCAAAACAGTAATTCCTTACATGTCTTTTAAAACTGCTAAATACTTGATACAGTGGTATAATATCTTGGCTTTTCTCAGTGTAGATCAACCATTTGGATAACTTAGTAAAAAGAGGTTATCACTTGGTTTACAGCTTTATCAATGATGATATTTGGGAAAACAAATACAGAGGAAAAATTAGAGAGTGGTGCAACATTATTTTATATTCTAAAAAACTATTGAAAGCTTGGAAGTATATGACTTTGTAGATCCTAGAAAATATATTCTCCTTGACTGATTTATAATTAATTATCTATATGAATAAGTTATTTTTTTAAGTCTAATCTCCTACTATTCTTTCATTCATTAACTATTTGTTGTATACTTACCACATAAGAAGGACTGTGATTTCAGACTCTTTTTTTCTACAGGTGTCATGCCAGCCCAAGTTACTTCATAGTAAGTCATAACTAATGGGAATAATTTCTTGCATTTACCTTTAACAGCCTGTTGTCTAACTTGTTTTTCTAGAGCCTGGACTCTTAAACTCTCATGAACTGCATAATATTCAGTATTTCAAGAGTAAGAATTTGAGGATAGTGGCATATAGATAATATTTAATTTCCTATGATGATTATGTATACATTATTTTATCATAATTACCTAATTAACCTGAACATTTTGAAGATTAAAATTAAAGGAGCCATTGTATAGTATAAAACATGGTTTACTTAGTACAGTGACTTGCTCTGATACTTTTATGTGAAGATACTTGCTGTTAAAAACTTGTTTTCTTTCTTTCTTTCTTTTTTTTTTTTTTTAAAGAAAGAGGGACAGCGAGAGAGACGGAGAAAGAGAGAAACAACTTTATTTAGTTCTTCACATGGCCTTCGTTGCTCCAACACTTAGTTGCGTATGTGGTGCTGGGGTTTGAACCCAGGTCCTCGTGTTTGCCAAGCAAGCACTGAAACCACTGAGCCACCACTCCAGCCCAAAACTTGTTTTCTTGAGCTCTAGGAGTATTTGAGTAATACATAGGTAGCAGTAACTGAAGAAATAATATAATGTATTGAATTTTGGCATTATTCCATTGAGTTGGTGTTTTACTTATCAGAATATTGTTGAGGACTTTGTCTACTCTGTCCTGTATAGTTCTTCTTTATGAGAACCCTCAGTTATTGATTGCCTCTGGTCTTAGTAGTAGGGAAGGATAGATTTTTTTTTTTTAAGAATAACCTTTTATTTTAATTTTTAAAATTCGTTCAACATAGTCTTACATATTGGAGGGAATTATTGTTACACATTCATAAATATATGGATATTGACAAAGTAAGTTAAAGTTGATCCTAGTCTATTGTCCCCCTTTTACCACTCCCTGTTCCCATGTTTCCCCTACTTCACCCCATGTTATTTGGGCTTCTCTTAGGAGTCTAGTATTCCCAGCTGCATTGATAACCCCCCCTACTCCCTCCCTCCAGTTGCATTGATAACCTCCCTAATCCCTCCCTTTCCTCCCTGTCCCCCTCCCTTTCCTCCCTGTCCCCCTCCCTTCTCCCCCTGCCCCTGTTCCCCCGCCACCCTTCATAGTTATGGTTCCCCCTGCTTATGTAAAAATTCACCTGTGTTGAGTTTATTATTGAGCTTTAGCTAAATTTAAATCTGTGTTAGGTTGTATTCTAGCTTCCACATATGAGAGAAAACATTTGATCCTTTAATCTCTGAGTTTGGCATATTTCATTCAGCATAATGTTTTTCCATCTCCATCCATTTTGCTGCAAATGCCATGATTTCGTTCTATTAGCAGAGTAGAATTCCATTGTTTATATGTATCATAGTTTTTGAATCTACTCATCCAGTGAGGGACATCTGGGTTGGTTCCATAGTTTAGCTATAGTAAATTGAGCTGCTGTAAACATCGATGAAGCTAAATCTCTGTAATATGCTGATTCTAGCTTTTTTTTTGTAAAAAACTCAGGAGTGGGATAGCTGAGTCATAAGGTGGTTCCAGGCCTAGTTTGCGGAGTCTCCACACTGCTTTCTAGAGTGGCTGTACAAGCTTGTAGTCCCACCAACAGTGTGACAGTGTTCCTATCTTCCCGCAACCCCTCCAGCATCTGTTATTGTTCATATTCTTTATTTTTGCCACTCTGATAGGAGTGGGGAAGAATCTCAGTCAAGTTTTGGTTTGCATTTCTCTGATTACTAGTGATGTAGAACATTTTCTTATATATTTATGAGCTTTTTGGACTTCCTCCATTGAGAGGTTTCTATTTAGTTCCCTAGCCCATTTATTGATTGGATCATTTGTGTTTTGGTGTTCAGTTTTTTGAGTATATTCTGGATATTAGCCCTCTGTCTGAATCGTAGTAGGCAAAGATTTTCTCCCATTCCGTAGCTTCTTTCTTGACACTATTGACTAATTCTTTAGCTGTACAGAAGCTTTTTAGTTTAATGGGCATCCCATTAATTTATTCTTGGCTTCAATTCTTGCACTATGGAAGTCTTGTTAAGGAAGGCGGTGCTGTCACCGATGTCGAGGAGTGTTGATACTATTTTTTCTTCAAGCAATTATATAGTTGCTGGTTTCATTTCCAGTTACTTGATCTATTTCAATTTGATTCTTGTGCAGGGTGAGAGAGAGAGAGATAAAGATCTAATTTCATTTGTTTGTATATGGGTATCCAGTTTTTCCAGCTGCATTTGTTGAACAGGCTGTCTTTCTTCCACACTGTTTTTGCCCTTTTTGTTAAATATCAGATGGTTAAAGATTTGAGGGTATGTCTTGTTATCTTTTAGTCTGTTCCATTGGTCTTCATATCTGTTTTGATATCAGTATCACACTGGTTTTGTTACTATAGCCCTACAGAATAATTTCAGGTCAATAACCTTAAAACATTTTAGTCCTGTAGAATTATTGTGAAGATAGTTCAGAGTTCTTGTAGGCATAAGATTAAGACTCAGTATCTTCTCTTTTCTCTCTATTTTTTTTTTAAAGAGAGGGATAGTGAGAGAGAGGAAAAAGATATATGTGTATACACACACACACACACACACACACACACATACACACATACACACACACACACCACATTTTCTTTATACATTCATCCATTGATGGATACCTAGGCTGCTTCCATAGTTTGGCTGTTGTGAATTGTGCTGCTGTAAACATCGCTGTATTAAGGTGACTTTAATTCTTCAGGGTAAATGCCAAAGAGTGCTTATAGAAAGCTAGACTTTTGCATAGTTGTTTTTCTTTATTATGTTGTTTGTTTATAAATTCTATAAAAGATATGGAGTCTCTTTTCCTTTTTTTTTTCTAAAGAGAGAAGGACAGTGAGAGAAAGAGAGAAAGAGAATTTATTTTTTTATTTAGTTTTTCATGTGGCCTTTATTGTTCTAACATTCCACTGAGTATGGGGTGCTGGGGTTTGAACCTGAGTCTTCACGCATGCCAGGCAAACACTGCAACTGCTGAGCCACTGCTCCAGCCCCTCTTTTCCCTCTTTTTAAATGGTAGTCCATCTAGGGAAAAACATTCAGAACTCCCACCTTTGTTATGGAATAACTTTAAAAAAACTCACAAAACTTCATTTTCCTTTTACCCTAATTTTCATTTTTTCTTTTTTCTCCTCCTGTAGGCAATATTTCCAAAATGAACTTCATAAGTTTCTTTTTGAATGGAGGAAGAATTATGTAAATACAAAGTAAATTACTTACATACATACATTTAATTTTAAAATTCATTCTTCTTTCAGAGACATTTGTAATATAATGGAAAGTGCCTCGAAATTCAACTGGTAAGACTTAAGTGTAGATAACCTCTGTTCCTTAATTGAATAACTTTTGGCAAATGCTTCTGAGGTGATTTTCTCATTTGTAGCATGAGAATAAAATTATTATTTTAAATTAGGTAGTTTATGTAAAAGTAGTAGTCACCTATTAAGTTATACATATGATATTTCTTTTATTCAGTTACCTGTGAAGCTATTGATAAACATTGAAGTCTATCCATAATATAAAAATTACATATGGATTTTTTTTGGGTAGAAATTTATAACATTGAGAAATATAAGGAAGAAGTCTGAAGAACTTCTGTTCTCATAAAAAATACATGTGTGGGATTATAAAATTCTCATACTATAGGAATGGAGAAAGTAAAGCTTCCTATGACGCCTTCTGGTGATTATTTTTAGAAAACTTTTAATGTACATGCCAAAATGCTGTGTCTTTCTCCTTGTTAAATTATTCTATATATTTTCTTCTACAACATTTCTTTATTGATGAGTATATCACAACAAACATTGGCCATAAACTTCAGTGGTTTTCTTTCAGAACAATATATTTTCTTTTCTCTTTTTATGTTATCTAGTTGGTAATTTTAGTAAAAACAAGAAACCTTTGGATCAAGGAACTAGGCATTAAACCAGCTATCCTGCAACTGCTAGAAGAAAAGTTAGGACCAGCACTCCACCATTTGGGAGTAGGCAAAGACTTTCTCAACACATCTCATAAAGTGAAAGAAGTAAAGTTAAATAATAGTGAGTGGTATATCATAAAGCTGAAAAGCTTTTGCACAACTAAGGAATTGATCAAAAGTGTCAAGAGACTTCCTACAGAATGGGAGAGAATCATGGCTTGTGATTCTTCTGACCAGGGACTAATATCCAGAATTCATAAAGTCTTCAAAAATCTCAACCTCAGAAATATAGACAACCCAATCAATAAATGGCCCAAAGAGCTACCTAGAAACTTCTTAACAGAGGACATTGAGCAGGCAATGAATACATGAGAAAGTGTTCTAAATCACGTAAGTAGAGAAATGCAAACCAAAACTACATTAAGATTTCGCCTCACTCCAATCAGATTGGCAAAAATGAAGAATATAAACAATAATAGATGCGGGAGGGGTTGCAGAGAGATAGGAACACTAGCACACTGTTGGTGGAACTGCAGACTGGTACAGCCCCTCTGGAAAATAGTGAGGAGAATCCTCAAAACATTAGGGATGAATCCACCATATGATCCAGCTATCCCTCTCCTGGGTATTTTTCCAGAGGAGTTGGAATCAGCACATTACAGCGACACAGCAAAATCTATGTTCATACCAGCTCAGTTTACAATAGCTAATTTATGGAAATAACCCAGATGCCCCTCACTGGACGAATGGATCCAAAAACTGTGGTACATATATAATGTGGTGCTCTACCACTGAGTCACATCTCCAGTCTTCTCCCTCTTTTTTTTTTTTCTTTTTTAATTTTGAGACAGGGTCTTGCTAAGTTGCCACGGGTGGCCTTGAACATATGATCCTCCTGCTTCAGTCTCCCAAGTTGTTGGTAACAGGCATGTATTACTGCATCCAACCCCAAGTTAATTTTTGAATGAATGGATCTCTTTCACAGATTCAAAAAGTTCAGCCATTGTGTATGTCCTATCGTCTTCTTTCTTATGTATTTCATTCACAGTCATAAAAAGAAGTTTCTCCTGGTTGATACCTTGTTTTTCTATTTCTATCACTAATTCTTTAGTCCTAATACCTTTATTTTTATGTCTGAATTATAATAACTCTTTACGTTTGTCAGATGCCACCACTTCCCCCTTTTAGATTTACCTATAACCTAATTCCATACAAATCAGTCAGGTGCTTATTGTTTCTCAGTAATATTAGTTTAGGAGCTGATTAAAATTCTGTTGTTGATAATAAGGTAGGATCTGCCATGTTAATATATATATTTTTTCACTTTGTGCTGTTTTCTGTAATTTCCACCTTTGATCATTCTTCTTCCAGGAATAAATTTCACTTATTTTTCAGGTCTTCTACTTATTCTTTTTTTTTTTTTTAGGAGAGAGAGAGAGAGAGAGTATGTGAGAGGAGAATCAATTTTATAATCTTATTTAGTTTTACATGTGACTTTTGTTGCTCCCACACTTCATTGTGTACATGGTGCTGGGGTTCGGACTCGTGTCCTTGCGCATGTACTGTAACCTCAGAGCCACTACTCCAGCTCCTCTTGCATGTATGTATATATGTGTGTGTATATATATATATATATATATGTATATATATATATATGTATATATGTGTGTATATATATATATATATATGGATGGAGTATGTGTGTGTGTATATATATATATATATGGATATATATATATAATATATATTACATTTTCTATTTCATATATATATGAATGGATATATATATATATAACATTTTCTATTTCCATTCATATATCAGTGGGCATTTAGGCTCATTCTGTAACTTGAATATTATGAATTGAACTGCTAGAAACACTGGAATGCATGTATCACTATGGTATGATTGCTAGATCAAAGGGTCCAGGCACCTGTCCTTTTGGTAGATACTGTCAGATTCCCCTGTGTAGGGGTTATACCATTTTGTATTTCCATAAGCTATGGATGAAGAATGTTTGTTTCTTACACCTTTGCCAATAGTGTTTTTTAAACTGTTTGATTTTTGCCATTGCCATCTCAATTAACTGTAATTTATCATTCTTCCATTGTGAGTCTGATTGGGCATCATATTTTTAAAAGTATTTGGATTTCTTTTTCTGTGATTGTTCATTGTTGTCCCATTTTTCTACTGAGTTGCTAATACTGAGTTTTTCCTGCGTTTCTAGGTACCATTTATATATTAGTTCCTTTCATGAGTTAGGAGTTGCAAATATTTTTTCTAGTTTATTATTTGTCTTTAGGCTTTATCTATAGTACTTTTACTATGTAGAAGTTTCTTTTTAATTTTTTGCTTTAAAATTTTGTTTACATTCATCACTTTTATCCTGCCCTTTTGACTTCTGGATTTTAAGCTTAAAGTAGAAAGGTAGAAGCAGCACCTTCTGAGTAGACTTGGAATACCCTCATATAGTAGGAGTAATAGCAACATAACTTGTATTACTTGGTGTGTGGTAGTGACGTGTGCACGACAATAACATGTAGATGTACTCTTGCAGAATATCATTCAACACCATTTCTATTTTCTGTAAGTCAGAGACTATTTCTTATGTGAAGAATGTGTGGGGAGTTGAGGATTTAGCTCAGTGACAGCACTTGCCTAGCACGCGCAAACCCCCCCCCCCACTAGTTCTGTCCTCAGCCCTGAAAAAAAAAAAAAAAGACAGTGTGGAATGGGTAGCCCTTTTTTTTGAATTTGTATTACTAAAGGCATGCATTTGAGTTTGTTAGCACTTGGAAAGAAGTTACTTTCTACTTCTGTTCTCTGAAGAACAGCAAAATAAATGTTTTAAAGTTGTGAGTATGTCTCTAGCCAAAGACAATTTCTTCCAATTTGATACTTAATATTATTATATATTGAGCAATTAAAGTTTTTATATGTAAATATTAACTAGGTATGGACATGAAAATAAGCATACATATGATATAATAGGTTAGTAGTACTACTTAGTAATATTTTTATAAGCATTAGCTGTTCAGCAATATGAAAATACTATTATTAAAATATATTGTTGAATATATACTCTTAGGACACCCTTTCTAGATGTTCTAGTGGGTGATCATTTATTTACCTTTAGATATTTGGCATAAAACTTTGTTTGCAAGTAGACATTAATTGTGTACTTATTCTTTAAATAAATTTTATTTTTTTCTAGAAATAAAATTGTTATAAAGTTAATCTATTTTTAAGAAAACCTGTTTGAATCAATGGAGGACCAGGGAGTGGAAGGTGGGGAGCGAGGGGGGAGGTTCTGATGAGTGATTTTGGCCAAATTATATTGTTATATTGTATGCTTGTACAAATATGCAACAATCAATTTCATCATTGTGTACAACTATAATGCACCAATAGAAAAGGTGGAAAGTGGAAAAAATATTTGCAAAAAAAGTTAAACTGGAAAAAAAAACCTGTTTGAAAATAGCCTACTCAAATATGATATGCTGAAAATCAGTATTAAGGCTTATAGAATTACTTTGGTTTTTGAATTTTTGAGTCATAAATATTAGGATTTTCATTCTTGACTAATCTAGAAATCAAATATTTAGTTATTGGTATTAGTTGGAACAAACATTGGGAACTAGAAAACAGGTTTTTTTGCCTTCTGATTTAAATGTTTAAGTGAAATTAAAAATTGTCAAAAGTTCTAGCTTATGAACATTTCACTTAAACATTTTCATAGAATTGTGAAATAGATTGAATTATTATAGTCCCATTTTTCTTTTCAGTCTCTTTCTTAGGTAGCCAAGAAGAGAAAAAAAATTGTTTTTTGGATGCCTTCCAAGATCTTTGTGTGTGTGCATGAGAAGTTATAATCACTTGATTCAAGTCTGAGTTTTATTGGACAGGCTTATATCTGGTGGGTTAAAATACCCTCATTCTCTCTCAGATAATAACAGGCTTGTTTCTCTCTGCTAAAAAATAGTAAGAATTTACTTTTTTAAAACTATCTCAGACTGGGTTACACTTTGGTTCTCTATGCTCCTGGCTTAAAGAATGAAATTTGAAAAGACAAAAAGAAGGGCATAAAAGATACGGAAAGGAAAGGAACAAAGCCAAAGGTAAAAGAAAAGGAGAACATTGAGTATTTTAAAATAGTGAAATAAACAGAAGACAGCAAGAAGAGGTAAGTTTGCAGTGCTAGATGTACTAAAGGATGATCTAATTATCATCTTAGAAAATGCTGAGGTAAGAGAATAATATATTAAAAAAGGAAATATCAAAATAGAGTAATTCATGACATAAATAATATTCAAGGCCAATAGATCACTTTTGGACTCTAGGAAACAATTTCAGCTCTTATTTGATAACTTTATTTTTACTGTGTGCATCTCAAAGGTACATACTTGAGAAAAAATATTATTTTATCTTTTGGTAGGGTCTAGTGTGGTTTCTAGAGATAATTGTCCTAATTTTTATAGTCATATTAATAGAAGTTATGTGTTTAAAGTACTAAATTTTAAAAGTGAGTCATCAAAATTTTCAAATTATATTATTTTTCTTAGATAATTTTATCCAACTAAGGTAATTATATTTAGATTACTGATTTTTATTAACTTAAAACATTATTCTTAATGGTATATGTAATTCTTTTCAAAGTTAGCTTTCTTTTATCAAAAATATTAATTTAAGTTTGAAAGAAAAACATTAAAATTAACATATTTCAGATTCTTACAAAATAAATTAAGTAATTAAAGTTGTTTTATTTAATATATTTTGCATGTAGTGTATAGTTAATATTCATTACGTATAACCTTCCTCTGATGGAGGTTGCTTAGTCTAACCAAATTACTAATGTTTAAATCCAAAAATTAGATATTTAACTTTTGTTTTACTATAGATGTAATTCTACATTGAAAGTTTTCATATAAAAAATTACAAGGAAGGTATATAATTAATGTTTTAAAACATATCTTAATGGAAATGATTTTTTTCATTTTATTTGTTTTTTTCTATTGCTAATTTTGCCCATTCATGATCAATTTTTAGAACTAGGTTAGTTATGTAATTTTAACCCTACTACATATAACGTAAATATTTAAGTGTAATGGCTTATTTAAAATATTTCTTTTGTTTTCTGCAAGCATAGAAGAAAATGATTGGAGTACAGAGCTGTATGTTTCCATCTTGTATCTTTTAGGAAGTAGACAAAGCAGAATGTTCCAGTTCTGTAAAATCAGTTGTAATCTTTCATCATTGTGTTTGGTCTTGATTTTGTGATGTGCTGTAATTTATTTTTAAATGAATATTTAATTTGCAGTATGATTTTTAAAATTGTAAAGTTGAAAGAACTTTTAAAACATTAATTGTAATAATTCTATTTCACAAATAGACATTTGACAGTGTTTTCAAAATTTTCACTTGTTTTGCTTAGAGTTTTGTATGCCATGGATGGGAATATCAAACACTTAACTATGTGAGAACTTCATATTGTATCTTTATCTTATATACTATTAATTCTGTGTACTTAAATTCAAAGTGTTTAAAGCTTTTAAAATTGAGCTAATTTTCTATTTAGATTGCATGCATTCTCATAAAAGCCCAGAGTTTTGATGAGGGAGAAACAAAATATATTTCATATTTGAAAATATCTTGAACAAATAGCAAAGCATACTAAATTTTTTTTAAAAGTTTTTAGTTTTTAAAGCTAGGTTTCACATTTTGCCCCAGAATTTCAGGGCCGTGTATGTTGGCTATTGAGGAACAGTCGCTCTTCCCCCACTCCCACTATATACACATATATTTTTAATAGGTACATTATTTGTATTTATTTAAAGTAATTAAAAATCTATTAACTCATAATGGAGTATAAGGTATATAATAGGAGGTCTGTAAATATTTTTTGGCTAATATCTGTGCATCTTCTTGACTGCCTTAGTAAATTTGTAGCTAGAGTGATAACCTAAGGCATAAGGTTATGTTGCTATTCTATTATTTTGATATACTGAGTATAGCTTATTATAGATTTTTAATAAACTAGTTGATAATTAGAAATACAATACTTTTTTGTGTATATGCTTTATGTTTTTCCTTTTCAGTGCTATGACTATTTCTTAGGATGGGAAAATATTTATAGTTTCTATAGCTATCAGGGTATTATATACAGACATTTAAATATTTTATGAACTGTTTTGTTAAAGTCATTTTTGGTCAGAAGCATGTGTAATTTTATTAATATGTAATGATCTATTAAATCTTTCATACTGGCAAATGAGAATTCCAGTAAAAACAATAGAATAGTATATGATTATTTGTGTGTGTGTGTGTGTGTGTGTGTGTGTGTGTGTAATATATATGCATTTAATATATTTGGAGATTATTTTTTATTTTGGTGATGTTTTCTTATTTTAATAGTTAACTTTTAGCATATCTTCTTTTTAAATATCATAATACTTAGAATATTTTTTTAGCAGATGATTATTTATTTGTAGAAAAGTGAGTGTCATCCTTGTGGTTTCTGTGTCAGTTTTAAAAGTTATACCAGTATTTAGTATGTGGCTTTAATAATAAAGGAATATATACAGATTTAATTTTTTGAAAATATATTAATTTTTCACATGTTTAAAAAATCCTATAATGGAAAAGATAATGCAGAAAAAGTTAACGTTTAGAATTCTTCTTCTACCTAAATAATGCCTGATGGGATTTGATAGTGGAATAACTCAGAACAAGAAATTTAGGGCATATGGAAATTATCCACCTGACTATACTTTGTAATTATTATAAATAATTTAAAATGTGATGGATAAATACACAAGTAATTGTTTGAAAAGCTAAAGTGGAGATAATTATATTGACTCAGTGTTAAAAATGACTGTGTAGGGCTGGAGGGGGTGGCTCAGCAGCTGGAGTGCTTTTCTGGTATGCATGATGACCTGGGTAGGAACCCCAGCACCACATACACTAAGTGTCAGAGAAACAAAGGCCAGATGAAAAACTAACTAAATAAAATTAATTCTTTCCTCTCTCTTTTACTCTCTCTCCTTCTTAAAAAATAAACAAACTGTTTTTATGTAATTAATTGGATGAAGAAAACGATAGGTTTCTAATGGTTTTATAATTTGGTATGATTAATGATTAGTACTCTAAAAACAACAGTATAATTTCTAATACATACTGCTGTTGTATGGTTTCTTCCTTTGTACCATTAGCAATTCATGGCTTGTTTATTGTATTTAGAACATTATTGTACTGTTTAAATTTAAATACTTGATTGATAAGACTGAAACTATGTTATATCTGGTCTAGTACTGATAGGCATCATTAAACAGAAAATTATTTTTGTCTTCTGAATTTAAATGTTTCTCACTTTTATTTTGATATTTTTAATGTAAAAATTGTACAATTCATAATAAAAGAGAGATATTGTGTATATGTCCTTTTGAGTACCTGGTGTACAGAAGATTCTATATGATGATGGCTAGCATCTGTTTTGAATGCTAGGATTTTATTAATCACATGTTAAGTGTCTTTTATGTTTAATTCTTAATCTAGAACAGAAATATTTATTGTAAGAATTATTTCAAGAGAAATTAGAATTTAGAATTGACATTGCCATATTAAATTGTTTGTACTTAAAGTATAATTCTTCCATTGTTGGGGATTTTTAAAAAATAATTTGTCCAGCAAATTTATTTAATAACTATACATTGCCAATTTTTCCCCCTTTAAAGTTTTTAGAAGTAAGCTAATATAGATTTTATTGAATGTCTTAATCATTCTTAGGGTAGAGGTTATTGGATTCATGATAAATAATATTTCACAAATCATAATACATCATGATTAGAATAGATCTACATGGACCCTCATACAAAGTGGGTTCGTTACTGATCACTCTTTTCAAGTAGATGTCATGAAATAGCCTTGTCAGTGAAGTGTCTTGGCAGGGCAGAACTGCAGTCAGACTCCAGTTATGTTTTGTGTCCATTTTGAGCCTTTAAAAAATGAAGAATGTTTACTTTTAGAGTTTATTTTCTATATCAAATATGTTTCCTAACATTATCAATTCTGAAATATTTATAAATACATGGTCATGTTAATTGGTTTTTAAATATTCTATATATTTTAAGTTTGGGAAACATTAGATTTATATCCTAATTGAACCACTAAATGATATAGATTAGCAGAAATCATTTCAGTAGTTGTGTGGGAATTCTTTGAATTTTTATGAGACTGACTAGTGCTCAAGTTGAATAAATATGTGGTTGATGCTTTGTTACTTGAAGGATGTTTTCTTTCCATAAGCTTTAGGATCAGAAGAAAATAAAAGTTCTCTTTGTTGTATTATAATTGAAAGAGAAATAGAGAAAGAAAATTAATATTACTAGATTTGGTTAATATTTGCAATTTTGGGTTAAATTGTAGTGTTTAATTTATTGACAAAATATTTTGAAATAATATATTTATTCATACTGTAACAAATAACAGTTTACCACATTGCTAACTAGATTTGCGTATAAATTACGCATTTTCTCTTTACTGTACAAAAAGACAAAACATTAAATTATAAATGAAAGAATCTTTGTGATGTTGAAGTACTTCTATTTTTAATAATAAACTTCCAAAAAGAAAACTGCAAATGGGTTACTCAAGTTGATTTTCTGTTCATTCTATCTTGTATATATAGAGTCTAAGATACATAAGAATTCCTTTTTTGATTGTGTTTTTGTCTTTTTTAATAATAAAGCAGCCCGATATGTTGTTTACCAACATTTTGATTATTTTTCTCTTGTTAATGAACTGCATTTTTGCAATCCTGCTAATTTTATAAATTCTAAAAATGATTATCATTCTTGATTGATTTCTAGAGTGTAGTTTTTTACGTGAGTATAATTGATATATTACCCGGTACTTGTTATTTATCTTTTCATTCAAAAACCTGCTAATAACATTGGAAAAGCTTTTTTAAAATTTGAAAAGAGATAAATATTACAGTAGGTATAAAACTTTCTCATTAAATTGGTACTGTATCTATTTTAGCTAGTGTAAAAATTGTATGAGACTTAAATAAGACTATAGATAATGAAGTGGTTTATAAAGAAGGAAGTGTTAAACAAATACAGAACACCAGTATTAGTTTTTAGGACTATAGTGACTTTCTTGCCTGATTTTAAAGTAATGAAATGAAATAAATGCCATTCTTATAAGCAATAATTTCTGACATTTTGTTCATTTTAATTTTCATTGTTCTTCTTTGGGGCCTAATTTGTAGATAGTATAGACAGACTAACTTTTGAACACTGTATTAAGTTGAATTCATTTTATAATATAGAAGAAGAAATATTCTAGCTAGGAATAAAATTTAGGATTAATATGAATAATGTCAATATGGCATTTGGAACACATGTACCAACCATATGAATGGAATGTTAAATTATAAATTATTCCCCTGTGGTTATTTTCTAAATTCATTTATGGGAAAGTCTTAGGAATTTCATATAACACAGAAAATTTGTTTTTTCTTATAAATCTAGTCTTTTAAACTTGACTATTTTAATATTGGCAGATAATAAATACTGATTATTTTTAAGGGTGTATTTGAATTGATAGATTTCTTTTCGTTCTTTGGGTCATATTTGAATCTGCTTAATTTCTTGTTGAATATTGGTGATATTAAAGAAAATATATTAAATAATAGTCCTTTGATTTCAGTTGTTTAGCATTTGTTTTATTTTGCAATGATTTTAAAGTAGAGCTGTTGGAGGAATAGTACAAATAAGTCTTATCTATCTTTTACCCAGTTATGCTAATTTTTAACATTTTAGTACCAATTATGCATTTCTTATCTGTTTTGATTCTGAAAGCATACATTTTTCTTTATAGTAACTATTCATATTACTAAAAATTTTATTTCTAAATATTTTTATTTAGAAATAAAATATATGGTCTATAAACAAATAATTTAAAATCTTTAAACCTGAAACTACCTACATATGATTTTTTTTTAAAGTTAGAAGGACAGTGAGAGAGAGACAGAGAGAATCAATTTTTATCATGGCTTTCATTGCTCTGACACATAGTTGTGTAGGTGGGTGCTGAGGTTCGAACCTGTGTACTTGTGCATGCCAGGCAATTGCCATAACTGCCAAGCCACCGCTCCAGTCCCTATGATTTAAATGTTAATGTGTAGAATATTTTAGCTTTTGAGGGTACAGTTTGCATTTGTTGGCTTGATGTAAATGAATGACAGAACTAGGTCTTATCTGTTTAATTCGTTCCTCAACCAACACAGTGGTGAACTTCTATGTGGCAGAAGGTAGAGTTGAAATTAAATGGCATTAAGCCTTTCTCTTTTGAAGACAGTTGGCCTGTCATTTTCAAATTGGAATATGTATTCCCAGAGGATGTGTTCTAGTCTAGAGGCCCAAGGCTGGATGTAAATTTAAGTGGTAGGTAGGACATCTTCCAGAGAAAGGTCATCCCAGGTACTTCTTTGAATAGAAGAGCCTATAATGTGTATCACCTTTGTTGTAAGGGTCATCATTAGGTAGAAAGTTGGATTAGATGAATCTTTTCTAACAGCTTGGAATTGTCTCCTTGTTCATCATGTTTTCTTACAATTTCCGTATCACTTCAATGGATAAAAGATGGAGAAGAACCAGACATAAAAGTTGGAAGGGAAAATAAAAACTGCATGAGCTTTAGACCGGTCTCTAGTAATTTAAGATTTGATTACTTTTGAAATGTATACTTTCACTTAAAAATATAATGGAAATTTTCAATTGGAATCTGTAATTGATTAAATTGTTTTATTTCATATGAGTAAGTTGGACTGACCTAAAAGTAGGAAGTCAAAGTATTCTGTCAGTGAAATTGGAGAAGAATACAACTGCTGAAATGACTGTGCACCAACTTAGATATTGTCAGTATTAAAGCATGTAGTTAGAGATCCTAAAGAAAAGAATAAGCATTTTGTATCTTTTTTTATAGAGAGAAGGACAGTGAGAGAGAGAATCAATTTTTATTAATTTTTTACATGGCTTTTGTTGCTCTAACACGTGTTGTGTACGTGGGTGCTGGGGTTTGAACCCGTGTACTTGCGCATGCCAGGCAAACGCTGTAACCACTGCGCCGCCACTCTAGCCCAAGCATTTGTGTATGTTATGTAGAAAAATTAAGCTGGCTTGAAGATAGTAATAAAGAATCATCCTGTTGTATTTCCTTAAAATATTTACATAATTGTGTTTATAAGGATAGACACATTTTTTTACTATAGTATTACCTTATCTTTGAGGTAACAGATTCAGAATTAGAATATCAGGTTTTTCCTTGAGTTTTAGGTGCTCTTCAAGTGAAACTTGGGTTTATAAAAGTTAGATTTTTTTTTTCTCATACTTTGGCACTTGGGCAGTGTTGTAACATGTGTGACTGCTTAAATAGAAGATATGTGTGAAATTACTCTCATCCTACCATTGGGGCAGCCTTCCAGCAATGGCTTGGACTGCTACAGTCAGGCAATCTGCTACTCAGGATATATAGGTTTCGAAAAAGGAGATTTTTTTTTTAATATAGGAAGAAAGAGAATAACTTTTGTTTTTGAAAATGTTGTTGTGCTTATTCTGGTTGTATCAAAAGTATAGGTAGTTCATGAAATGTAAACAAGCAGTGTGCAAGAGTTGATTTTTCTATATTTTGTCTGTTTTAGGAGTATTTTTTCATACTGGTTTCTTAATATAGTCTGCAATAGCTTTTTACATGGATTGTAATGCTGTAATGCGGTAGTTACAATTGCCTGCACAGGGACTTCAGTAATTGCTACTTGGTTCTATGGGAGTGTGAGTCAGGGTCTGCATAACCAGTTTTCTAGTTTAAAAGATAAAAAAACTTATTAGAACTTTCTTTGTAAATTCTTAGAGCACACTCAACATTTTCTGGCACTAGGCCATCATTCCTCTTCTTCTCTTCCGTTGGTTTTTTATTAGCTTCCTGTTATCACATATTCTTTTTTTTTTGTGGTTAGAATTTCTTTCTTCTTCAACTTAGTAACATATAAAACAAATCTAGCATTTTTTTCTGTTCTCCTTGTCATCAGAGTAAGTCTTTTTATCTTTTGAAGTTTTCTAAGAGTTTATGCAAACAACAAATGGGGATTTGGAGAAGGAATAATAAAAAACTCCTAGGGAAGCCCAGAGACCAAAAGTCATTTACTATACAGTTGGGGGCTGGAGTAGTGGCTCAGTGATAGAGCCCTTGCCTGGCATGCAGGAGGACCCAGGTTTGAACACCAGCACCACATACACATCTCAGTGTCTGAGAAACTAAAAAACCCAAAGAAAAAATAAATAAAATTGATTTTGTCTTTCTCTGTTTTTAAAACTACAACAACAACAGTCATTTACTATACATTTAGGAGAATTCTCAGGTGTCCTTGAAGCACATTTAGGGGAAAGAGCATAAGAGAATTAGTGATTTGAAAGCATGACAGGGAAAGCTAGGTATGTTGACTTTCTGAAGTGGGAAACTAAAGGTAGAATGCAGTGATTTCAGTGATGCTTAAAATGTGTTCATTGGTTTTTTGCCCTTTAGTCACAAATTTTATTTGTGTTGACCTGATTCTATTGTTTTCTTTTAGGCAGTTTGGCTAAGAGGTAATACTGAAAGGTTAGAGTGTTCAGTCTCAACTGGCTGCAGCACATAGTGAAGGAAAATTATCTGTGGACTTTCAGTGTTAGGAAAGAGGCCATTTATATATGTAGGACATATAAGTAAATGATGCATTCAAATCACATGTTACCTTTTGTTTAAGAGACTTAAATTACAGACTTTGATAGTTAAGTAATGGTGTAATAGTTCTCTAATAACAGCAAGAGAAGGGCCCTGCAATAAAGTTTAATACTTTTTAAGTATCTCTAAATTAGTTTTTGGAACATTTTAAAATATCTAAGTGATAATGGGAAATTATTTTTATGTAAATAATATACTAGAATATTTCAAATTATATATATATTATATCCATAGGTAGGTTTTTTATTCAGCTGTAGTTTGTGCAATTCTGACAAACATTTTGGGATACAGATAGATTAAAAGGATCATTATACAGAAACATTATGGCTAAATTTGGGGCAGAAGATTAAAAAATAGTTTCTTAGAATGAAGCAGCTTTTTTCATTTTGTAATGGGGAAATATTTGGATAGAAAAGGAATTGTGTTTAGGTCATATTTTGAGGTTGGGATAAGTAGACAGTATGGTAGAACTTTTTTCTAAACCTTGGAGTCCTTTTGTAGCTATGGAAGAAGAATGTGGTCTGCTACTCCCTCTACTACCTCTGTTGTAACAGATTGTTGTACCTAATGTTGTTTTAGAATAAAAAATAGTAAAAGTTGTTTTTAGAGACATATGCCATAATATGGTTATCTCTGTATACCCAGTTTCCATGTCTGCAGCTTCAGTCAATTATGGATCAAAAATATTTGAAAAACATTACTCTGCCCAGAATTTTCCCCTTGCATTATTTCCTAAACAATATAGTATAACAACTATTTACACAGTATTTTACTTTGCCTTAGGTATTATAAGTCATATAGAGGTGATTTTAAATGTACAGGAAAAAATGTGTAGGTTATATGCAAATACTGTGCCATTTTTTGAAAGACTTGAGGATCTGCTGATTTTTGCACCTTGTAGAGGTCCTGGAACTAATCTTCAGCTACCAACTTATTTACTGTAATTTATATCAAATGCAGAACTGCCAGTTTCTTTCTCATTCATCTCACAACATTACACATCTTTAGGCCTACTTGAGGCATTGTGTAGTAAATTTCCCCTATCAAAATATTCAAAAAATGGGCTGGGGTGGTGGCTCAGTGGTTATGCGCTTGTGGTGCTTGCCTGGCATGCGCAAGGATGCGGGTTCAAATTCTAGTACCACATACAATGAAATGTCAGAGCAATGAAAGCCACATGAAAAACTAGATAAAATTGATTTTGTCTTTCTCTCTCACTATCCCTCTTTAAAAAAAAATTCAAAGAATGATACAATTAATAAACATGCTACCCCCCAAAATATATAAAATTTTATGCTTGAAATGAAAAGTTCTTTGTAAAACACATAAATTCATATATTCTCTCATGTATGTAGACACTTATAGATAATGTTTTATTATTCAAATGCAGCAACACTTCAATATTAGGGCCTACTCAGAATATAGCAATAGGACCCTGGATAACCTACACTATTCTATAGGTAATGACTGCAGTAATGAATTTTGATATAAACTTATTGAAACCAAAGTGGTAGTTTTTAAGGGATTAGAAGCTATCCAGATGTGTTACACAATAAATATTGTTTTATAAAACTTCAGTTTCAGAACCACATAAACGGATGAAGGTTTCTTTCTGTCAAGATTGATAAGAAGAATTTAAAAGGACCAGTTAATTGCTGGAGTTCTGACTTAGTTTCTCCCTGTGTGCTGAGATTGCTGAATAAGTAATTTTCTTAGTCTTCTTTGGTTTTAGCATTTATTTTCAGTTCACACTGAGCATGTTCAAAACTCATATGGACTGAACTCATCATGATTTTATCTACCCCCTTTTCTTAATATATGCTTCTTCTATCTTCCGATTCTTTGGTAAAACCTTACCGTGATTTTTCTTCTCATACAGGGTAAAGCTCCACATTCCTTAGCATAGTTAATAATACCTTTCTTGGCTTGACCTCAGCTTATCAAACCTCACTCCTCCTGTGTTCTTACACACCTCCTCTGCCTTATGGGAATCCACATGTTTTTTTTGGAACATGCCATTCCACACTAACTTCTTCCTGCTCAGAATTCTCTTTCTCCTTTTCCCACCTGGCTCATCTTTTACAACTTGTTGATATATGACAACTTTTTGAGGTAGGTCTTATTTCACCATTTCAGATGAGGAAATTGAAGCTTAAGAATTTTATGCTTCCTAGGAACTAATCAGATTCCTTTCTTGGGAATTAAAAAATTGGCAAATTGAATCAGTTCCTAATAGAAAACTTTTATTGCAGATGTATGGTAAAGTATTGGTTTCTAATAAAAAAGAATCATTTTTTTTTCTTATTTTACAGAAGGATCAGGAAGAGGCCTCCCTTCTCACAAGGCAGGAAAATTGTTTCAAATTCAGAATTTATAAAGCTGAGATATGAAGTAACTAAAAAGGAATATTGACAGGGAGGAGAGAGGTGCTCTTTTGGTGCTAAGGCCTTTTTATTCTTTGTTGGTAACTGTGAGAGATTCCTTTTCTCTGGTGTTCATTTGAATTGATTTTTGGTCTTGGCAATGTAAAGTGCAAAATCAAAACAGATATTTATTTCTCTGGCTCAGATTTGTTTCTGTTTAGTAGAGAATAGTTTTACTGAAAAGTGATTTTATTCCACAAGTTTATTTATGAATTTGATTGGAATTCATAAAATTCCTCATGAAAATAATATAAATGATAATTATGTTCTTTGGTTAGCTCATAAAAATGTTAAACGAACCTTTCAAGTTGAATAATAGAATATAAAATGAAATAATAATAAATAACACTATTGAAATAGTTACTAGAGCAAAATCAAAAATTGAAATAAGATTAAAATAGTTTTTCTGGAATGTTGGTTCTTGAAGAAAAGTAGATTTAAAGGAGTATGTTATATTAAATACAAATTCTTATGGCAGTTTGGCTGCTTCAGATTTATTTCACACAATTATAAAACTGTTTAGTGTTCATAATAGATTATTTGTTTTGGATTTAAAAATGTAAAATAGTTGAAGTGGATGAAGATACATGTCTTTGGACTATGAAAGTTCAATCAGTAGGAAGGAAGGAACAGTATATATGATACACTGCACACCCACTTGAAAGTATTGAGGAGAACAAATTTCCTTGAGTTCAGTGATTCTCAAATATTGGTCTATAATATAATCACTTATATGTTTAAAGTTATTTGAACTATTAGGAGCTTTTGATTATTGATTATTTTGTAATTTATATTAAAAGAAATTTTGAATGTATGCAGGCATACTTTTTATTAGTTAACAGAGTGAAGATATTTTCACAAGTTACGTAATTTCTGAAAGGTTCCACTTTGTACTCACAGTGGAAAAGGAAGATAACATATTAGTATTATTATTAGAATAGTTTTGGCTTTGCAGATATACCAGACAGGTCCCAAATGAAAAATCCCGTGACAAGACTTTGAAAATTGCTCATATATTTAAAAACGTTTCACTCTTTAAATGGTAGAGGTTTTCAGTTAAAGTTTCTCAAAATATGTATATTTAATGTTTTAGTTCAGCAAGCTCATTCTTCTTCAGAATTATTCTCCACAGTAAAGAAAGCAGATAGATTTTTCTTTGCATTTGGTCTTAAATTGCATGACCATAATATGAAAAAAAAAAAAAGAATGAGTAATGTTGCTCATGTGTCTTTATGTTTTGAGTGAAGTGATATGATCATTTGGAATTGAACCAAGACTGGAAATGCATTCTATGTGAGTTCTTCAAATTAATACCTAATGGTGATAATGTACTCCTTTTGCTGTTTCTTTTTTTTTTTTTTAGCCATATATTATGGTTTACTATATGACTATCATTTGAACCGTAAACCTGATAATTGAGAGACCATAAGGAGACTAAACTTTGAGGCATTTTTATTTATGAAGAAGGCTCATGATATTTTTATGCTTTATACGTGTTTATATTGAGATTGAAACCTTTTGTCATGTTTCACTAGCTGGATTTGACTGATGGCTTCAATGTAACAATGAAGGTATACAATATCATATACAATTTGTTTTCTTAAAAAATGTTAGTGTTTGCAGCTCTGTATGTTAGGTACTTTTATTAGAAAGTGAATATAAATTGCCTTTTGTAAATTGAGTTACATGTTAATTGTGTCATTTTTGTAATAAAGAAATTTTGTGATTTTCTAATAAAATGAGAAATTATTTGAACAGTGAATAATCACTAATTTGCCTTTCCACATAAGATTTTTTTAGAATGAGGCATATCTCTATATGTGAATCCCATAGATTGCCTTAGAAGAATAAAAAACTATTAGTGTGACATAAAAGATAGATGTCAATGCTGAACATTATTTTATTAAAGTATTCAAATATAGAACATCCCAATTCTTAAGGTATTATTTAAACATAGTTGAATTATTTAAATTAAAATACTGAATGTATTTCTTAAACAGCAATTAGGGTAAGGGTTTGATGAGGAAAATTGTCATAATTATAGTTGTTTAGTTGGAAGAAATTTTTCAGGGCTTGTATGTAGAATTGTATTTTGTAAAGTTTTAAAAATTTTCTAAGTGTTTTCTCAGACATGCAGTTATAGGCTAATTTCCTTTTAAAAGGGATATTTTCTTGACTTTAAAATTTTTAATTTAAATTTATTATTATTATTATTATTGATGATACTGGGGATTGAAGCCAGGGTGCTTTATTACTGAGCTGTAGCCCTTTTTATTTTTTATTTTGAGACAGGGTCTCACTGAATTGCCAAGACAGGCCTCAAACTTGGAATAATTCTGTGTAAGCCTCCCAAGTCTCTGGGATTATAGTTGTTTGCCACTGTGCCTACTCCTTGACTTTTAAAAAATGTTTTTATTTGTACATTTTAAGTGTATGTAGTAGTGGGGTTCATTGTGTATATTTATACATACACATAACAATTTGCTCCAATTCATTCCCCAGTATTTGCTCTTTCCCTCCCTTCCACTCTCCTCTTGTTCTCCTTCTTCTACTCTTCAAATGATTATTTCCTTGGGCTAAAAACTTAGGCATCTAAGTGAAGACTTAACTAATAGAATTACTACTTGAAACAGTTGTTCTGTAAATTAGAGGTAAACCCCTGCTTCTTTTGTTTTGAGATGTTTGTGCAAAGTTTTTTTTTTAACTAGTGATGACTTTATATAGGAATAACCATTGTACTATTGTAGCATAAACTTTGTTTTCTTTAGTTGTATCATTTTAGTTACATTGGATCACATTTTTATTTTCAGTTAATTTAGTCTTGACCAACTGCCTTATTGATTGGTCCAAATTTGTGGCATGTTTTTCAGAAAAACATATGATGGGTTGGCGTACAGCAATGTCATATTCTAATCACGACATGAGAAATGGTTGGATTGCCTGTCCTACTAGGAGGTATTCTTAAAATTAGTTATCCTGTTATATCAATACATATATTTCCCATTAAGAATGAGACATCTGGATTTTGTAATTATCAGAATTAAAAGTCATGTTAGGCATTTATAAAATTCATAGAAATTGTCATTTGAGAAATTATCGTGCCAAACTTTTTTGGTTTCCAACTTTTTGACAATTCTTCTAAGTTGGAAAATCATGTCTTTTAGTTAAAAATTGTCATACTTCATGATAATAACATATACATTTTTCAAAAATAATGACGTTTTATCATTTGTATTCTGTGTTAGATGAATGCTACTTATGCTGTTTGTCTTTTTTTTTTTTTGAGATTAGGTCTATGGTTCTGCAACTTAAAATGAAAACCCAAAACTTAACCAAAATTCATTTCTGTTTCATTTGTATAGTAGTTGGTATAATCTTGAAATTTTTGCCCATTAAGATTGTAGTTTCCTGTACTACATAAGAAAGGTGTAAGAGGGCTTGAGATGTAGTTCAGAAGTAGAGCACTTGTCTAGCATGTGTGAGGCCCTGGGGCAGTCCCAAGTTCTACAAAAAAAAAAAAAAAAAAGGAAAAGTAAAGCCAAATGTCACAGAATTAAAATGTGGTAGGAACAGTGTAGTGATCCCCTGGGGTATTTTTGTACTTCTTAAATTCATTAGACACAAAAAGTAGATTAAAAAGCTATAATTAAAGCCTTGTAGTGAACACTGCATGAATCAATATAATTTCATAAAAATGATTTTCTAGGATGTCTGTTGTTTTTATTATTTACCTGTGTGTGTGTATATATTTTGCTCTCTGTGACCTAATTATAGACTATATTTTACACTAATATTTTAGACATCAAGTATATACACACATATTCTTTAATACTCATTTGCTTTTATTATGACATTTAATTATCAATAGTTCTGAATCATTAATTTTTTGGAACTAACATTAGTTTTTACTCATATTCCATATAGACTTTCATTGAATAAAATCAAGATAATAAAAATATAACCTAAAATTTAGATCCTTATTTTTCCTTTTTCTTTGTTGCATTTTTGGTATGTGTATAAAAGAATCTAAGTGAGTTATATCATGATAAGAAGTAAGTTTTAGGTTTAGGAGTTGCCCTCTAGGTTTTCTCCGATTGCTACCACAAACAAAATAAAACTAATAATTCTTTTCTATATCTAGAGTATTGTTAAACTTTACAGTAATAAAATCTCTACATGGAGATAAGTAATGTAAAAGGGAACAATTTTTGTAAAGTTATTGATTTTAAATAACTATCCAGATAATAATGTAGATAATTTGAGTCACACTGTTAGTTAAAACAATTGTCTTTCCTTTTAGAATTATTTGTTGTATAATTCTAAAAATTGAACATGAGTGAACAATCAAGTCATTTGTTCTAGATTGAGCTGGCTTTTCCCTGCTGAAATATTTTTTATCAAATAAAAATATTTTTTAAGTATTAGTTCAGTGAAACTTGAAAATTGTTTTGGTGTTTCAATATCTAAAAATTTTTGATAGAGAAATGCAAACAAATCATTAGCACGACCAGTTATTGCTTTAAAATATTTTTGGAAATATCAAGATACTGATATATGATCATCTGTTTTCTGGTTTCAGAGAGTATAGATTATATATACCAAAAATGACAATTGCAGTTCTTTGTAAGAATGGACACACTTCTTTTGAATGTCAAGAAATTAATTTTCTGAAACTCTTAAATGTAGAATCAAAATTTTGACATTTAGGTTTATTTACCCATCATTTCAGATGTTCTGGGAAGAAGTATTAATAATTTTTTCCATGACATCTATCCTTTTTTTCAGATTCTCGACTGACATTTTATCGTGTTATTGTGTCCACGCTATTTAGTTCCTCCTGGAGCCTTCTGAATTCACATGCACTGCTTCAATCAGCTTCTGCAGAGTGGATAACTTACCTAGGGATACAGGCCTTACTGGACAGCAACCAATCATGAACATGGGGCAGACTGGCCTTGAATCCCTCCCATTTTTTCTTTTTCTTTTTCTTTTAATTTATATATATATTTGCATTTCAAAGTGTAGGTATTCATTATAGCAATTTATTGGAAAATAAAAAGCCAATGAGTTTTTCTAGAAATACATATCATTATTTAAAATAGAGGAGTTCTGTAGAAATGAGCGTACCTGCTGGATTTCCTTTCCTTTTTAAATACCTTTTACCTTGTGACTTCAGCACTTTTCTTTTTACAAACTGGAGTATCTGTTTTCTAGTACATATTTTTGTGGTGTTAACCTGTTTGTATAGATAGAAAAACAGTTTAAAAACTGTTTTGTGTCTGTACAAAATGTACTTTAATGATTTTCTTGGGAAAAGCTTGGTGAGAACCTCAGATTTAGTAAGGAAGTATAAGAGGGAGTTGCCTAAGGAGTTTTAAGCTAGGTGCAAATTGGGAATTTACCCTGTATATCATAATGGTGTAAAGGTCCAACTCTACCATTAATTTAAAAGAAAAACATGATTTGGGTAGAATCTTGACTAAATGATTTCAACAATTTTAAAGAACAATTGAAACTTATCAGACAGTGTTTTAAAATAACACAAATTTGGGACTATTTTACAGACTACTTTTCATGTTAAAAATAAGATCAGTATTGGCAATTAGTGGAGGGAAGTATTAAATTAATGTGGCAGAATTTCAGTGTAGATATGTAAGAAAAGACCTATTTTATAAAGTGTAATAAATACTTATATTTCAAATGCTAAAGTATTAAGTTTTCCTTTTTTTCATTTCATTTGAAAAACATTTAAGAACTAAATTAGGTTTTTGGTTAATGGTTAACTGAATCAGTAAACATGGATCTAAAAATGAAACAAATAGAATCAATTAGGAATGCTAAGTTTGATGATTAGTATGCTATATGTAAAAGAGAATGATATATTATCAAGGGATGAACTGTGTCTTATGTTATGGAGAACTTTGTTACTTAAAAAAATTCATTTGTATTTTCTAGGACAAAAATATTGTTTCTCATTTCTCACAATGTATTTGAGTTGATTTCTTCTTAGCTGGTTTATGCCAGTTCAGTGGTTTTTAATTTTTGTAAAGTAAACCTTAAAGCTTTAGATATTTCCAGCAAAACTTAAAAGCACACTGAAATAGGTTTTTTTCCTTTTATTTAAAGAAAGAGAGGGCTAGTGAGAAAGAGAGAATCAGTTTCATTTAGTTTTTCATCTAGTTTTTATTGCTCCGACACTTAGTTGTGTATGTGGTGCTGTGTTTTGAACCTGGGTCTTTGTTCATGCCAGGCAAGTGTGATACCCCCTGAGCAACTGCTTTAGCCCCTGAAATTTTTCCTTTGAGACTTTTGTTTAAGTTTTTGTCTATCCTACTTTATTGATCTCAAATCAGTTTGACTAAGGAAGTAGAAAAAAACAATTTATTCCATGCATGGATTTTATACAAAATTGTTTCTTAGTGCACTTTCTGATCTTTTTTTAGACTTTTAGATGTCAGATACCATGTGCACTCTTATCTTTACATTAATTATGAACAAGACTATAGTTTGAATAGACTAAAATTTGTTTGCAGGGTGTGTTTTATCATATTAAGCTGTATTTTCCAGAATAGTTATGGTACTTTAAGTTTCTTCTTGTAAAAAAAAAAATTAGTTATATAATAGATCATTTAAAGTTTTATGCCTCCTGGGGCTGAAGCAGTGGCTCAGCATTATTGTGCTTGCCTGGCATGGGTGAGGATCTGGGTTCTAAACCTCAGCACCATATACACCTAAGTCACCTAAGTGTCAGAGCAATGAAAACCAGATGAAAAATTAGATAAAAGTCTCTCTTTCTTTTTCTCTCTTCCTCTTTGAAGAGAAAAAAAGTTTTATAATATAAGCACCACTTGGATATTTGTGTCAATTCAGGAGTGAAATTGTTTTATCATCATTTTTATAAGAAGTAATAGCATTACTTTTGATGAGAGTCACATTTAGAAATGAGTCAGACAGTTGGGTCATAATCTTTTTATAAATGCAGAATGTAGTTAATATAAAAGTCTAGATTTTTAGAAGTATTGATTTGAATTTTGTCAAATTTCTCAGTTTTTATAAAAACTTTCTATCAAAGGGTTTTAGAATGTGAAACATTTACTCAGAGGAATTCTAAAGTACAAGTTAATTTGTAATAAAAGATTTCAGATTAATTATTGCTTAATTCATTGTGAACACAATGCTTTGAAGTTTATTTCTGAGTTGCTTAACATATTTTGCAATACTAAATATTAATTTTTAAATTCGCATTTCAACATTTAGAAAACATTATTGGCAGTCTTTTATAGATGGTTAGTGAGTTCAGTATTAAAATTCATTTGGAAGATAACTAAAATTATTTTCCTGTGTCTGGAAGAAACAGTTATTTTGATGCTTATATATTGGATATTTGAGTTTTTAAATTGCCACATATTCTGGAACTTATTTCATTGAACTGGAAATACTACTGTTGGGATATTTATTTTCTCTGTAATGGAGATTGAGCACCATCTGTTGGTCAATCTGAAGTATTTTAATTTTGTGAATTCAGGAAAAATTTGTTGTTAAATAATTACATTCCGTAATTACTGAGGTTTTATGTATTATATAATTTTCTCACATTGCAGTTATGTGTCCAAAAACTGTATGTCATAAAATTCACCAAAATACCTTTATTGTTATAGGGTATAAAATGATGCATCTTCATGGCCTTTACTCTTTAAATTTTTCTGACTTTGTGTTATCTTACTGAAATATGAGTTATTCTTTGAAGAAAGTGAATGAACTTAACCAACTGTATAAAGAATAAACCCTTTTTAATTATGTTATTAAAGGAAATGATTATTTACCTTTTGTGGTAATTACCAAATTGAGGAAGCATAATTAGGCAATTCCTGTGTTACTACATTACATGAATAATGCTGGATTTAATTTTTAAGAAGATGAGAAGTCTTTGATTTGATTGTTTTCTTTAATATCAGTTTAAAGTTAAAAAGTAAATTTCATAATTGTTGAGCAACAAGAATTCTTGTATTAAAAATAATTGCTATTTTATTATAATTATATAGTTTTTATAATTTTTGAACTTTTATCATATTAAATGTATTATTTTGTTTGAAATAAACACATAGAACTCAAGTTGATATTAATAAAGCAAAATATTTAAATACGTTGATTTTAATAGTAGATATTAATAAAAGTACTAACATGCTGAATCACTACTTTCTTCAGAACAAACCAAAAAATAAATCTGAAGTGACATTTGATGATCTTAAAGAAATTAAATATTTATTTTTAAAGACAAGGTATAGAAGGCAACTTTCATATTTTTTTCCGTTCCTGACATCAAAGTGAGTACTACAGCTGTATCCAAGTCTTAACCCTCATACATTAATAATGTTCAGTAAATAAATCAGGGTTTTTGGTTTTTAGAGAGGTTGATCTTTTTATTTTAGGTCTTACTTTCCAATTAGAAATCATTCAATGTTTAATGTTAGATGTATTGTTAGCAAGAAAATACTATAACTGAGACCAGGAGACACAAGCTTCAGAAATTTGAATTGCTATTTTATATTGCATTATAGAAAGTAACTGATTTCTGTTTATGATATTAGGTATTGAACCCTGGGTCACATGCATGACTATACAAGTACTCTACCACTGAGCTCCATCCCCAGTTCTTATCTTTTTAATCTAAAAGTCAAGACTATATGAAGTATATTAGATTTTTAAAAATCACAAATCATATTTCAATTCCTCTCAAATTCTGTTGTATTTTCCTTGACCCATTTGATGTCATTTCCAAGTGTTTTTTTCCTCACATTTTTTGTTGGTACATTATAGTTGTGCATATTCATGGATTTGTTGTTAAATATTCCTGCATGCACACAATATAATTTGGCCAATAGCAATCCCCACCATTTCCCCATTTCCTACTTACCTCCGTATCCCTTTCCCTTGATTCATTTCCTCTATTGATCTTCCTTTGATTTTTTTTTTTTATTAAGGTTTATGGTTTTACATAGTTGTTGGGTTCATTGTGACAAACTCCTCCATGCTTGGAAATCGTTTTCGGCTCATGATCTCTCCCTTTTCCCTCCCCCTTTTCCTTCCCTTCTTTCCTCCCCTCTCCCCTTCTTTTTATTCTACTAGACTTATTTTAGCTTTTCTATTAATTTGTATTTGATTGGTTCTTTATCTGATGTTATCTTTTCTTCACACTTTATTTTACTCTGACTTTTGCATATGAGAGAAAACATTTGAGCTTTGAGTTTGTCTAATTTTACCTAGCATGATATTCTCCATTTCCATCCATTTACTGGAAAATGCCATAATTTCATTCTTTTTCATAGCTGAATGGGATTCCATGGTATGTGTGTGTTTATGTGTGTATCATAATTCCTTGATTCATTCATCTAATGGCAGGCATCTGTGTTGATCCCATAATTTAGCTAGTGTGAATTGTGCTGCTATAAACATTGTAGTACAGTGATTTTAAATCTTTTGGGATAATACCCAGGAGTGAGGTAGTTAGGTCATATCTCCAATTTTTTGAGGAATCTCCATACTCTTTTCCAGAGTGGTTGTGAAAGTCTGCAGTCCCACCAACAATATACAAATGTTCCTTTCTCCCCACAACTTCACCAGCATTTATTGTTGTTCATATTCTTAATCTTTCTAATTCTGACAGGAGTTAGATGAAATCTTAACATAATTTTGATTTGCATTTCTCTGATTTCTAGACATGTTGAATTTTTTTAATGTTTTTTGACTTCTACTGAGAAGTTCCTGTTTAGTTCTTTTGCCCACTCTTGATTTTTTTCTTTCTTTTTGGTGTTAAGGCTTTTGAGTTCTTTGTATATCTTGGATATTATTCCCTTATCAGAGGAGTAGCTGGCCAAGATTTTCTCCTAATTCTGTAGGCTCTTTCTCCATAGCCTTAATTGTTTCCTTAGCTGTTCAGAAGCTTTTTTATTTAATGGCATCCCAGTTATTGATTCTTGATTTTATTTCTTGTGTTTTTGGAGTCTTATTAAGGAAGCTAGTACCAGATCCTATATGATGGAGTGTTAACCCTACGTTTTCTTCTAGCAGTGGTAAGGTTTCTGATCTAATTCCTAAGTCTTTGATCCTTTTGATTTTGAGTGGTGTGTAGGGTGAAAGATAAGGGTGTAATTTTAGTTTTCTACATATAGCTATCTAGTTTTCCCAGCACGATTTGTTAAAACTACTCTTTTCTCCAAGGTATATTTTTGGCACCTTTGTCAAATATAAGATGGTTATAGTTTGTTTCTGTGTCTTCTTTTCTGTTCCATTTATCTTCATGTCTTTTTTGATACCAGTCCCATGCTGTTTTTATTACTACAGCTTTGTAGTATAATTTCAGATCAGATATTGTGATGCCTCTTGCTTCACTTTTCTTACTTAGAATTGCTTTGATTATTCTGAGTCTCTTATTCTTCCAAATTAATTTGAATTTTTTTTTCTAATTCTCTGTAGAACATCATTGGTATTTTAAATGGGTGTTGCATTGAATCTGTATAGCACTTTTGATATTATGGCTATTTTGATAATATTCTGCCTATACCAGAACTTCTGATGCCCTTCCAACTTCTGAGTTCTTCTTCAATTTCTTTTTTCAATGTTCTATAATTTTTATTGTAGAGAACTCTTTTACCTCCTTGGTTAGATGAATACATAAGTATTTTATTATAGTTTTTTGGGGGGGGTTTATTGTGAATGAGATGGTTTTCTTGATTTCTTCCTTGGCTGAATCACTGTTGGAGTATAGGAAAGCTATTGATTTAATGGGTGTTGATCTTGTATCCTTTACTACTTTGCTAAATTCGTTTAGAAGCTCTAGAAGTCTTTTGGTGGAGTTCTTTTGATTTTCTAGATATAGGATGACATTGTCAGCAAATAGTTTGACTTCTTTTCCTATTTGTATTACTTTGATTTCCTTTTCTTGCCTCATTGCTCTGGCTAATGTTGTGAGGATCATGGAATAGGAATGGTGAGAGTGGGCAGCCTTGTCTTGTTCCTGAATTTAGTACTTCCAAGTGTTTTTAAGCTAGACACTTGAGACTTAGCCTTCATTCTTTCCTAACTCTCATTCGCCCCCTAAAAAGCCAGTTTCTAAGCTTTGGAAATGACTTTTTGTCTCCTCAGTTCTGCAACCTTGGTCTTTCTTACTATTCCAGAGAACTTACTATCTAATATTATTATCTCTAGGCTCTTTCCTATTCCTTGCTGTCTTCAATAACACTGAAAGTTTTTAAGAAATTTTTATTTTATTTTTCCTCTAAAACACTTGACTATTCATAGTAAAGATTTTTCTTTGCTTTCAATTGCCTGTTACACAATTTAATTCTTAGAATGGCATTCACTGGTATCTTACAAGTCTGGTTCCAGTCAATTTTTCTGTCCTTTCTCCTTTCCCTTTCCCACCCTTTGAAACCTGAGTCACAGGCCAAATGTGAAGTTGCTTTAAGAATTACTGATTTGAGCTGTAACAGCAATTGTATCATATTACTAGAAGGTCTCATCACCATAAGGGTTTTTAGTCATATATGTATAGGTAGTTGTGAACTCTCCTTGACATGGAGAGGCTCTTAATGGGTTGAATTTTAAATTTAAAAATGAGTGCATAAGGACATGTCAGGAGAATAGATTGATAAGAGAGTTAATAGTTTTGGTTAAATTTGATTTCTTAATTTTGAGATTTTATTCATCATTTGATGTTGGTAAGAACTTTAAAAGTCTTCTTCAGGGCCTATGCTTCTGAACTGAGAGTTCTCAAAAACTTATAAAAATATTAATGGATGAGAATCACTGAGTAATGTCAATATTAGCTTAGATTATAAAGCGAAAAGTATTTTTAGGAACATAAAACTTCTAGGAATTATAAAATTAATTTCAGATTATAGTTTTAAAAGAAATTTTGATACTTTGTTGGGTTGGATCCTATGTGTTGCATATTAATATCATTAAGAATATACAAGTTATGTAACTGAATTATTTAATACATTTTTATTTTTATTGACATTATCCATATTTATGGAGTACAGTGTGAACTTTCAGTACATGCATACAATATGTATATGATCAGGTCAGAGTAATTGGAATATCTATTTATCCATTGTTTTGCCAAAAAATCCAGCTCTTGTTTGAGTTCATGTGTGTTCTGAAAATTACTTCCTTATTGAATAGTTTTTAGGTGTTTCCTCCTATTTTGTAGATTGTCTCTTTACTTTGTTGATTATTTCTTTTGTCATACAAATGTTTAATTGATATAATCCTATTTGTCTGTTTTTGCTTTTGTTGCCTCTGCCATTGGAGGTCTCTCTAAAAACAATCTTTGCTGGAAAGCATTTCCCCTTTTCTTCAGCAGTTTCATAGTTTTGGATCTTATGTTTAAGTCTTTGATGCCCTTCAAACTGATTTCTGTATATGGAAAACAACAGGTATTTCTTTATTCTGCAGTTTTCCCAGCATTACTTATTGAAGACTTTGCTTTCTCTAATATATGTAAATTCTTGTTTACTTTGTTGAAATTGGTTAGCTGTAAATACATGGATTTATTTCTGGGTTCTCTTTTCTGTTCCAATACTTTATATTTTTTAATGCCAATATGATGATCGTTTGGCTAGTATAGCTCTGTAGTATATTTTAAAGTCAGGTGTTATAATGTCTTAATTTTTTTGCTTTTTGCTCAGATCAGTTTGTTTCTTTAGGGTCTTTTGTGGTTCCATACAAATTTTAGAAGTTTTTTTCTTCTACTTCCCTGGAGATTGTCATTGGTATTTAGACAAGCACTGAATTGAATTGATAAATTGCTTTTGGTAGTAATGGAGATTTTTAGCAATATTAATTTCTCTAGTCCATGAACATGATGTCTTGTGTTTCCATTTGCATGTTTGTGCACACGCAAGCGTGCATGAACACAGGTGCGCTCTCTTTAGTTTCTTTTATCAGTGTTTTTAAAATTGCTATTGTAGATCTCATTCACTGCCTTGGTCAGTTTTATTCCTATGTATTACTATTTTTGTAGCTCCTGTGAATTAGATTGCTTTCTTCTTTTCTTTCCTATTAATTTTGCTGTTGATGTATAAATATGCTACCCATTTTTATATGTTGATTTTATATCCTGTAACTGTCTTGACTTTTTAAAATTAGTTATAATAATTTTTGGTTATATCTTTAAATTTGTCTACATATAAAATCATGTCATTGGGAAAGAGGAATATTTGACCTCCTTTCCTATTTGGATATTTTTTTTTCTCTTGTTGTAATTGCTCTGGCTAAGACTTATGATACTATATTGAATAAAAGTCATGAACATTAACATTCTTGTCTGATTCCTCATCTTGGAGGAAATGATTTCTGCCTTTCCCCGTTAAGTATGATGTAAACTCTGGGTTTGAGATTATCTATATCTATTTATATTCTTCATTGTGTTGAGTTTCATTTCTTCTATACCTAATTTATTGAGCGTTTTTATTATGAAGGCATGTTAAATTTTATATTTTTTCTTGCTTATTGATGTGTTCATATAGTTTTTATTCTTCCTTCTGTTGATTAGATAGGTTTATTGATTTGCACATGTTGAAGCATTTTGTATCCCTGGAATAAATCCACTTGATCATGTTGTATCAACTTTTAAAAATGTGTTATTAGATTTGATTTGTTTGGATATTGTTGAAAATTTTTGTGTCTGTGTTCATCAAGGGTCTGTAGTTTTCTTATTGTGTTCTTCTATATTTTATGTAGAACAATTTTGAAATGTTTTTCTCCCATTAAATACTTTGGAATAGTTTGAGAAGCATTGGTGTTAGTTATTTTAAAGTTTGTTAACCTTCAGCAGTGAAGCCATCCAATCCTGGACTTTTCTGTTTTGGGATAAATGTTATTACTGGTTCAATATCATTACATGTTATTTGTCTATTTGGATTTTTTATATCCTCATTATTCAGTTTTGGTGGTTGTATTTGTATAGAAATTCATCCATTTGTTTTAGGTTTTCTAATTTGTTGGCGTATGGTTGTGCATAACGGTTCCAAATGATCCTTTGTGTTTCTGTGGTATCAGTTATAATGCTTCCTTTTTCATCTCTGATTTTATTTATTTGGGTCTTCTCTATTTTTTTCTTGGATAGTATACTTAAAGATTTGTCTTGTTTACCTTTTAAAAAAATTAACTGCTTAGTTTCATTGAATTTGGTGTGTTTATGTCTACCTGTTGTTCATTTATTTCTGCTCTGATTTTTATTATTTTTTCCTTCTAATAATTTTGGAATTGATTGGTTATTATATTTTTAATTCCTTGAGTTGCACCAGTGCATTATTTATTTATTTATTTATTTATTTATTTATTTATTTATTTTAAGAGAAAGAACAGTGAGAGAGAGAGAGAGACAATCTATTTTCACTGAGTTTTTCACATGGCCTTCATTGCTTCGACACTTAGCTGTGTACGTGGGTGCTGAGGTTTGAACCCGCATGTGCCATAACTGCCAAGCCACCGCTTCAACCCTGCATTATTTATTTTTAATCTTTTGGGTTTTTAAAAAAATTACAGATACCTACTGGTCATATCCTTCCTTTTAGTATTGCTTTCACGTATCTTATAGGTGGAATGTGGCTTTTTCATGTTCATTTGTTTCAAGACATTTTAAAATTTCCCTTTTGATTTATTCATTGCCATCAGGAGAATATTGTTTAATTTCCATTTGTTTTTGATAATTATTAATGTTCTTTTTATGTTGGTTGATTTCTAGCTTTATTATATAAGGGGGATAGACAATACATGCTATGATTTTAATTTTTTAATATTTGTTGAGACTTGTCTTGTGGCCTAACATGTTGAAGAAAGCCTCACATGAAGAATGTTACCTTTACTGCAGTTATTGGATGATATTTTCTGTAAATGAGTTAGATCCATTTGGTTTATAGTATAGTTAAACTCTTATGTTTCTGTTGTTCTTTTTCTGAAGGAATGTGTGGGGTGGTCTGGATGATTTGTCCGCTAAAGGTGCAGTATTGAATTTCTCAGCTATTTATTACTCTGTCCTTCACTTTGGATCTAACAATCTTTGCTTTATAGAATTGGATGCTCAAGCATTACATGTGTGTACGTGTATATATATGAACAATTGTTTATTCTTACTGAGGTTAACCTTTTGTTATGTAACCTTTATTTCTTTTCACAGTTTTTGAAGTTTACTTTGCCTATATATAACTGCTTTTGGTTTCTCCTTGTATATTATATCTTTATTCATCATTTTACTTTAAGCATGCTTGTGTTATTACTGGAGAAAATAGTTTCTTTTACAGCATGTTGGGTCTAGTTTTTTTCCTGTCTTTTTTTTAAATCCATTCAGCCAGCCTGTATCTTTTAATTGGAAATTTATTCTATTTTTATTCAAGGTTGTTACTGATTGGTAAAGATATACTCCTATGATTCTGTTGTTTTTTTCCCTGATGTTCTGTAAATCTTTTGTTTCTTCCTTGTTCATCTTTGTGCATTGGTCATTTTCTGTATTGGTAAAGTTTGATTCTCTTCTCTTTCTCTCTCTTGTGTACCTGTGAGTTTTATACTTTTGTGTGTTTTCATGATGGTAGTTGTCATCCTTTTCTTTTTTTTGACATTTTAAAAATTGGTGATTATAATAGTTCATAATGATGGGATTTGTTATAACATATTTATACATGCACACAGTACAGCGATATACTTTGACCATAAAACTCCCCAGCACTTCCCACCATCCTCCTCATCTCCCACCCCTTCTTCCCTTTCTCTGCTGATTTTCTTTTGATTTTCATGAGATCACCTCACAACAATTTTCTTTTCCTTTTTCCTCTATAACTTCTGCATATGAGAAAATATATGACCCTTGACCTTTTGAGTTTGAATTATTTTATTTAACATAATGGTCTCTAGTTCCATCCATGTTCCTGAAAATAAGAATTTCATTTTTCATTATGGCTGATTGAAATTTCATTGTGTACATGTCACATTTTTTATGGATTCATCCACTGCTTGTTCTATGGTTTGGCTGTTGTGAATTGTAATGCAGTAAATATGGTTGTGAATGTATCACACTAGTATATTGCTTTTAATTCTTTAGAATTAAATATGGAGTAGTATAGTTCAGTCATATGGTATTGTATGCCTACCTAGTCTTTTGAGGAACCTCCATTCTGATTTCCACAGTGGTTATATTAATTTACAGTCCTACCAACAGTGTAAAAGTGTTCCTGTTTCTCCATATCCTGTGCAGCATTTATTATTATTTGTATTCTTGATGACTGCCATTCTGCCTGGGGTGAGATGATACCTCAGTGTCATTTTGAGTTGCATTTTCTAATTGCTAATGCTGTGGCATGTTTTTTCATGTAAATGATGGTGAATATTTTTTTCATGTATTTTTTTCCCATTTGTTTTTCTTCTTTTGAGAAGTGTCTGTTTAATTCATTTGCCCACTTATTAATTGGGTTATTTGATTTTTTGGTGTAAATGATTTAAAATCTTTGAATATTCTAAATGTTAATCGTGTTAGAAGAGTACCTAGCATAGATTTCTCCATTCTGTAGGTTCTCTCTACACATTCTTAGTTGTATCCTTTGTTGTGCAGAAGCTTTTTAATTGATACCATATCAGTTATTAACTATTGGCATTATTTTTTGAGCTTTTGAGGTCCTATTGATAACATCCTTGCTTGTACCTACATGCTGGAGTGTTAACCCTATGTTTTCTTCTAGGAGTTGCATAGTATCTGCTCTAAGTCCTTGATTCATTTCGAGTTGATATTTGTGCAGGGTGAGATATAAGGGTTTAGTTTCATTCTTCAGTATATGGTTACTCAGTTTTCCCAGTACCATTTGTTAAAAAGGTTTTTTCTCCATAATATTTTTGGCACTGTTGTCAAGGACCAGATGACTGTAGATCTGTGGGTTTGTCTCTCTGTCTTCTGTTTTGGAGCTTGGTCAATGTGTCTGTTTTTATGCCACTTTTATGCAGATTTTGTTACTGTACCTCTGTAGTACTATTTGAAGTCAGATATGATGCCTCTAGCATTGCTATTTTGGCTTAGTATTTATTGCTTTGGCTATTTTGTGTCTTTTATTCTTTCAAATGAATTTTAGGACTTTTTTTCTAGTTCTGTGAAGAATGTCATTGGTATTTTGATGGGGATTGCGTTGAATCTGATTATCACTTTGGGTAGTATGGCCATTTTGACAATATTACTTCTGCCTTTCCATGAACATGGGGGGGGGGTCTTTCCATATTCTGAGGTGTTCTCCACTTTCTTTCTTCAGTGTTCTGCAGTTTTAATTGTATATATTTCTCATCTCCTTGGTTAGGTATATATGTATTTATTTTGTGTCTATTGTGAATGGAATAATTTTCCTGATATTTTTCTCAGCAGATTCATTGTTGGTATATATAAAACCTATTTATCTTTTTCTGCTGATTTTGTAACCTACTACTCTATGCCGTATTTGCTTATTAGCTCTAGCAGTGTATTGGTGCAGTTTTTTTTTTTAATCTTCAAGATATAGATTCTAAGGTGCAAACAGTGGTAATTTGACTTCTTCCTTGTGGGGGTTCGACCCCAACATGAGGTCCAGCTGGCTTGTAGAAGAATTAGTGGTAAACAACTCTAAGGGGTCCAGGTGGCTTGTAATTAGCAAATTGCCTGACCACTTGACTAAGCTATTTGGTCACTCATTTGTACAATTGGATAAATGTGTTTGCACTGTACCCCTATTGGTTGTTGTAATGGATAAATAGAGTAGTGACTAGTCGGGAAGAGGAAGCAGCCCTGTCCTGAAGCAGTCAGAGAAGAAGAAGCATGGAAGAAGCAAGCAGCAGTCAGGAGGAAAGCAGAGAAGCCTAGAGTCAGAGAAGCCAAAGCAGAAGCACAGAAGTATAGAACCAGTGAAGCAGCAGCAGAGACGGCGGAGAGATCAGCAGCGGTAGAAGATGCAGGCAGTAAGAGCCTTGGCTGCAGAAATAGGGACTCTAGTACGGCAATAGAAACAAGGACTCTAAATGTGAATAGCCTTGACTCTAAATGTAATGTGTTAAGGGCCTTGACTCAAAAAGAGGGAAGACGGGAAGCGCTTGGAGGCCTTTAGCCACAGTAAAGGGAGAAATAAAATGCTTGGAGAACTTAAGACCAGTGGGTCTATTTTAATCTCAGTCAAATGCCAAATGAGAGCCTTGTCCGGTTCTTGCCGGCCGGGACCGGACACTTCCTTTCCTATTTTTATCTCTTTTATTTCCTTCTCTTTCCTAATTGTTCTGGGTAGAATTTTTTGTAGTGTATTAAATAGGAGTGGTAAGAGTAGAAATCCTCATCTTTTGTCTCATGTTTTAATGGAAGTGCTTTCAAATTTCCCCCTTTTACTGTGAGGTAGGCTTTGGGTTTTTCACATATACTTTTATGATGTTAAGGTAGGATTTTTTTGTCTCTATTTTCTTCAGTTTTTTTTGTTTATCATGAATGGGTTTTGAATTCTGTCAAAGGCCTTCTTGGCATCTATTGAGAATACTAAGTGATCTTTTTTGTTCTTAATTTTATTTATGGGATGAATTACATTTATTGATTTGCATATATTAAACCATCCTTGCATCTCTGGAATAAAACCAATTTGGTCATGGTGTATAATCATTTTAATATGTTTTAATATGATTTGCTAATATTTTATTATGTCCCTAAGTTAATTAGGGACATTGGTCTGTAATTTCCTTTTCTTGATGTGTCCTTATGTGGTTTTGGTATAAGTCTGATACTGGCTTCATAGAATGAATTTGGAAGTGTTTCATCCCTTTGTATTTTCTGGAATCATTTCATGGAGGAGTATTGGCAGCAGTTCTTCAAAGGTTTGGTAGAATTCAACTGAGAATCCATCTGGTCCTGGGCTTTTCTTTGTTGGAATCTTTTTATTACTGCTTTTATCACATTACAGTTACTGGTCTGTTTAGATTTTTTATGCCTTCTTGATTCAGTTTTGGCAGATCATGTGTGTCTAGAAATACATACATTTCTTCTTAGCTTTCCAATTTATTGGATTATAAGTTTTGAAAATATTTGCAAATGATTTGCTGGATTTCTGTGTTGTTTGTTATGTTTTCTCCTTTTTTCATTGCTAATTTTATTAATTTGGAGTTTTCTTCTTTTGGTAGATTTGCTAAGGATTTATCTTGTCTTTTCAAAGAACCAATTCTTTGTTTCATTGATCCTTTTTTTTCTCCATTAATTGATTTTTAGCTCTGGTCTTAATTATTACCCTCTTTTAATTGGTTTTGAAATTGGTTTGTTCTTTTTTTGAAGGGCCTCAAGGTGCGTCATTAAATTGTTTACTTGGAATCTTTCTGATTTTCTTATGTTGGCACTTATGTCTAAGCTTTTGTCTTAGAACTGCCTTCATAGTGTCACAGAGTTTCTGGTATGTTATATCCCTGCTCTCATTTGAGTGTAAGAATTTTTTAGTTTCTCTCTTGATTTCTTTTACTACCTGTATTCATCATTCAAAAGTATAATCAGTCTTCGTGTGTTTATATATAATTTCTGTAGGGTTTTATTATGTTGATTTCTAATTTCATTTCATATTGATCTGATAAGTTGCATGGAATTATATTGATATTTTTATATTTGATTAGAGTTGCTTTTGGGCCTAAAATATGATCTATTTTGGAGATGGTTCCTGAGCTACTGAGAAGAATGTGTATTCAGCTGTTGTTGGTTGGAATATACTATAGATAATCTGTTAGGTTATTTGATTTATAGTAATTTTCAGTTCCCACGGTCTTTATCAAGTTTATGTTTGGATCACCTATCTAGTGATGGTAGAGTTGTGTAGAAGTCACCCAGTATTATTGTACTGAGTCTATCTGAGGCTTCAATTAACATAGCCTCTTTTTTTGTAATTAGTTGCACCCATGTTTGGGGCATAAATATTTATTGT
This sequence comes from Aplodontia rufa, assembly GCA_004027875.1. Classification (NCBI taxonomy): domain Eukaryota; kingdom Metazoa; phylum Chordata; class Mammalia; order Rodentia; family Aplodontiidae; genus Aplodontia; species Aplodontia rufa. The sequence continues at coordinate 104 of PVKS010013267.1, read as the reverse complement.
TATATATTATTGTTAGATGGTTTCCTTTACCAGTGTGAAATGATGTTTGTCTCTTCTGATTAATTTTGTTTTGAAGTATGCTTTGTCACTTATGAGAGTAGCAA
>PVKS010013266.1:0-51194 GCA_004027875.1 Aplodontia rufa | reverse complement strand
GCAGTGTCTGGCCGACCTCTGGCCTGGGTCCTTCCTCCCCAAGACCTGTCGCCCTACACCGGTCCCTCTCAGACCCTGAAAAAAACTCCGTTGGTTTCCCCAGACTCAGGACGCATGTCTGGGCCAGTCAGATTCTGCCAGACCTGAGACGTGACCCCCTTTTCTTAGACCCTTCTCTCTCTGGGGATTTCTTCCTTGGAAGAGTTTGATCAGCCTCCTGAGACATGGGAGCATCCTCCTCCCTTCTTTGAGAGCCTTGAACCCACACTGATCCCTCCCCTCCCTCAGCCCGTCTTCCCGTGTAGACCAGGTACTCACATCCTGGGTGCCACTGAGTAGAACTTCTCACCAGATTGTTAGGGTCTTCTCTTCTGGGGTCCGGGTACCACCTCCTGCTTCAGTGTCTTAATTGGCTCAGCAGCCTGCGACAGACTTCTGATAACTTCCTACCCTGTGCTGTGGTCAGTTTCCGTCAGGTCCAAGTCTTCGCTGGCCTCTACCCAGATCTGCCCACCCCATATCTTCATCTAGGTCATTACAGTCTCCAAAGGACCCTGTTTTCAAAGTGTTCTCAACTTTTACCTACACAGGCATTGGGCTTGCTCGCAGTCTCTGATACCCATGTCCTGAGAAATCTAACTCACCCAGTTTTATTTGGTGTCCACTCACCCCCCTCCTTTGACCTGGATTTCTGAGTACCTGCTGCCAGTCCCTGATCAGCTTTGGAATTACAACTTCACCTGCCAGGGGTCCTTTCTTGTACCTTAGTTAGCTCTCTCACCCAGACCTTAGCACACTTGACAGTTCTTGCCACAGGAGGTTGGTGGTGGTAGATACTCATTTTTATCTCTCTTCCCTACAGAACCGTGCCTCCTCAGTTTTTACAGCCACCCCCACCGCCTGCCTGAGGACATACTTTTCCCCTCCCTTTCCCCATTCCTCCTGATACCAAAGCCCCTTCAAACACAAGTCCTTTGAAAACCCTTCCAGAAGGGTTAGAGGCCCTATCTGGTTCCTCACTGCTCCCCGTTGTGAGGGTCGAATGTACAGGGTACCTGTCCCTCATGCTATCCTTTGCCCTCTTAGCCTCTCCCCGATCAAGTAGGCTTCCTACTCAAAGGCAATGAGGATACCTTTTCTTCTGCCAACTGAGGAGCATTTCTCAGACCCTTCTTTTCTTACCAGTTTATGGCAGTAAATATTTTTTTGTCTGTCTTTGATTGAGGAAACTGTATCCTCATGTTAATTGTGTCTTTGATTTGTAAACTGAAAAGTTCTATCATGAGCCATGATATTTGTTGTAATGGAAAAACTACGGTAGCTGAAGTATTTTAGTCCCCATTACTTTTTCTCTAAATTTTTTTGGGGGCTTAAAATGTGAGTATCTATTATAAGGTTTGGCTCCCCCCCCCAATTACTTCAGCTAATCATAAAATTCTGGAAGTAAGATCCCTGTTGTGAGGGTCATGTTTGGAAGGTTCCAAGTTTGTACTTATTTCATAAGTTTGATAGTTTCCAATGTGGTAGGGGACAACTGACAGGGTAGTTAGGTGTCAAAGGGAAGTCTGTTTTGGTTACTTCAGTAACTATTCCCTTTTGTCATTAGTGTGTTATTTCTGAACTCTTGTCAGGTGCCAGTCTCTTTGTGAACCAATTAGAAGCAGTGATTGAGTTGGGGCATGGCTGATAGGTCTCTGGCTACCCAAAACAGAAATCTGACTGATGGCTGGAAGCCACTTAAGTAGGATGTTTGATGGTGGGGGCGGTGGCCATGTCAAGGAATGCCACTGTACATCTGGATTGGTGAGCTACTTATTCACATCATCTCGACTAGTCAGTGACATGTGAATTGCCCCACCATCTGGTTTTTCAGCCAGGACTAGTTTCTTAGACTCAGCCTTCTCAGAATATTTTTCGTCCTTCATAACTCTGCTTCTTTTCTCTTAAGTTACTTTACTGAGATGTAATTCACATACTATACGATTCACCTATTAAAGTGTATTCAGAGTTGTGCAACCATTACCACAACTTGATTTTAGAACATTTTTATCACCCCCAAATGAAACCTTCGTACCTCTTTCCAGTCCTAGGCAGCTGCTAACTTTTGTTTGCTTGCTTGCTTTTTAGAGAGAATGAATTTTATTTTTTCATCTGGTTTTTGTTTCTCTAACACTTAGTTGTGTACGTGGTGCTGGGGTTCAAACCCGGGTCCTTGTGCATGCCAGGCAAGCGCTGTAACCACTAAGCCACTGCTCCAGTCCTGTTTGTTTTTAGATTTGCCTGTTGTGGCTGTTTCATATAACTAGAATGACAATGTTGATCCTCGCGTTCCTGGCTTCTTCGCATAACAGTTTCAAGGTTCATCCATTTCTTACCATGCAGCAACACTTCATTCCTTTTTATTGTTCATTGTTCACTGTGTGGACACAACAACCTTTTGTTTATCCATTGATCAACATTGATGTTCATCATTTGATGTTTCTATTTTTTGGCTGTTACAAGCCATGCTGCTACAAACATCCATGTAACAGGTTTTTTGTTTGTTTTTAAATGGGGTCCAAGCTCACTGTGTTGCCCAGGCTGGCTTTGAACCCCTGGGCTCCAGTGATCCTCTTGCCTCAGCCTCCTGAGCGCTGGATCTATAGGCTTGTGCCACTCTGCCCAGCTGCGTACGGGTTTTTATGTGGACATATGCTTTTACTTGCCTTGAGTGGATAGATAGACCTTAGAGTGAAATCTCTGGTTGTACGGTAACTCTGTATTTAACATTTTGATGATCTACCTGTCATTTCTGAAGTAGCTGTGTCATTTTACATTTTCACCAACTATATGAGGATTCTGATTTTTGCATGTCCTATCCAACTCTTGGCTATTCATCTTTTTGATTGTCATCATCCTAGTGGGTGTGAAGTATGTCAGTGTGGTCTATATCTGAATTTATGTGCATCTTTTCGTGTGCTTTTTGCAGTGCTTTCTGTTGAGATATTCTAGTATAGAGTTCCTCAACCCTTTATGGGATTCTGACTGGTTCTTTCTTCCTCCTCCTTACTGCAACTACTCTTTCCCCTTCTACATCCCAGAAGCCACTAGTAGAGTGAAGCTGGTGTCCCTGTAAAAGGAATATTAAAAAGAGCAGCTGTTGGACACAGCTGTGCTTTGAGACCTCCTTGTTGAACATTTGCCTTGTTATCGTACTCATTGAGATGCTGGCCCCTCGTTTGGTGAAAGCGGTATGTGCCATGGGGTAATTTGAGTTCACCAACCATCATCAAGATCAATTTGGGCAGAATAAGAGAGACACATGGCTGAATGGAGGCCAAGCAGAAATTCTGAATCTTGAACATGTGATAATCCATGCAAATGCAAGCCAATTTGCAGTTCAGTTTTTAATCTTATTAGCAAGTATCCCTGCCACCTGATACCCTTTCCAGCAGCTGTGAAAATCCAAACTATATTGAATTCAATGAGAATCGCATACATGAAATTTAAAGCCTCAGGTTAGAACTATGTGTCCTTAAATAAAAGTTCTTTGCTGAATCATGTTAGCGTGGATCAGGTGTTTTCCGTAATGTCCGATGCCAAGGTCAGCAGATGAGGACATATAAAATGCTTTGGCAGGTTTTGCATGGAATACCTTTGTCACCAGCACCAAACTGAAGGCGCTTTAGATTTATTGAAGCTCAGTTGCTTTGGTGCTGACATCATCTGGCTAACCAAGTTCATTACAGTTTTTATGGGCTGCCTTAGTATTTTCATTTGCGGTGTACTTACTTGAAAGTAGTTGAGATCCTAAATCTGCTAAATGCCGTAAAGCTTGGCTAGTTTCTTGAAATGAGACTTCACTTAATATGACAATCTCAGTGTGCCACAGGTAACGCTGTGCCTGAATTCGCTTTGATTCAGAGGTTAACAGGCAGAGTTGCAGAGATCGTGACAATTGGATTCATTTTAAGTCACAAACTCTGAAACTCTGCCTCTAGGCTATCTATACAGACTTTATGACTCTATGAGTCTGTATAGATATAGGCAAAGTATTTTGCATTTCAAAATAGTTGATAGAACAAGTGAACCTATCATCTCTCATTCCAAGGAGTTTGGAGGTGATATTGTCCCAAGATGGGACAATGTCATCCATCTTCCTGGGCTGTCATCCTCAGCATTGTATGGCCTGTTTCTCCTTCTGATCTCTTACTGGATATCCTAAGACTGGACTCCCCATACAGTACTACCACCACCAGAGGAAGAAAAAGGGCCATTTCTTCCTCATGTGCCTCCTTCAGAGCCAGTGCTCTTTCACAGGTACACAAAGGAGATTTTCACACATATCTGATGGGCTAGAACTGGGTCATTCACCTCTAAACCAACGACTTGAAGGAGTTGGGGGCTGGTGCTTATCTTAGATCCATCAGGGTTGACCAGATCTTTCAGGGAAGGGTAGGTGCCAGAACAAAATCCAGGCCCTGCCTGCCTGAAAAATGAGGAAACGAGGGCTGGAGCAGTGGCTCAGCAGTTACAGCGCTTGCCTGGCATGCTCAAGGATGCGAATTCAAACCGCAGCACTACGTACACAATGAAGTGTTGGAGGAACAAAAGCCACATGAAAAACTAAATAAAATTGATTCTTTCTCTTTCTCTCTCTCTCTTTAAAAAAAAAAAAAATGTCAAACCCAGGGTTAGGGATGACACCCATGTGTGTAAGTAGAGAGACACCTTTTGCTCAACAATGCACAGTGTAGACGAAGAAGAGATGTGTGTTGAAGACTTGTGTTGTAGAAAATAAGGTTGGAGCAGACTCACTGTTCCCTAAAGGCACTTCAGTCTCATTATTCCAGCTGAAGGAGGTTGAGAGGGCCCTGGGATCAGCTGACATCGTCATAACAGGCACAGGTATAGGGAGGACTGGTGAAGGTCCCAAAGGCTGGTGCAACCTTGGGCTGCACTGGGCATGCGCTGACCACCAGGCATACCTGCTCCAACCTGGCCTGACAGGGTGTTCAAAGGGCACCCCCCCCCAGCATTGTCCCCAGTGATTTCATCTGTTTGTAACCATCTGTGTCCTTTCTTTTCAGCACGTGGACACAGGAAATTCTTATCTTTGTGGGTACCTGAAGATTAAAGGCCTTACGGAGGTAAGCACTCGGTCACATGAGCTAGAACTGGGAACCAGGTGGCACGCTAAGCAGTCCCATAGGGTTAAGTGTAGGCAATCCCAACACCATTTCTTTCTTTTTTCTTTTTTCCTTTTTTAAGAGAGAGGGAGAATCAGTTTTATTTGTTTTCTCATCTGGCCTTTCTCTGATACTTAGTTGTTTATGTGGTGCTAGGGCTCAAACCCAGGTCCTTGCACATGCCAGGCAAGCACCATAACTGCTGAGCCACTGCTCCAGCCCTTCCAACTCCATTTCTAAGCATTGTTATTGTGTGGGGAACATATAGTGCAGTTCTGACGTGAGCTACCACAATTTATTTTCCCCTTTGGTGGTAAGGATGGAACACAGGACCTGGTATGTGCTAAGGTCTACCATTGAGCTACACCCCTGCCACTCACAAATCAGTTTAAAAGTTTGTAAATATGTCACATTATGATCAACACTATTGATTTTGTTGGTCTTTTTGAAGCAGTATAGGTGTGTGTGTATATATATGTATGTGTATGTGTGTACATACACACACATATAGTGAGAATATAGCCACTCTTCTTATTTTAAGTTTAGTAGTCTCTAACATAAGCATCAATCATTCAAGAACTGAGCTTCATTGAGACAATGAAATGTGGTCATCTTGTTGTCAACCTTCTGGGTAAAAGTAGAGTATTTTCCTTCCTTTGATCCAACTTTTCAAACTTAAGAACTCTTGGGATTTAGAAGGTAAGATAGACCATCCTTTCTTTTCCCTTAGTGGATAAACAGGAAGAGGAAGGAGTGACTAAACTGGCCCCAGAGCTCTGCTGTGAGTGCCTGAGAGTGACCTTTCTGCAGTGTCCTGTGGCCTTTTATCACTGCTTATAGTTTTGATGACCCAGCAGGATTGAGGTGTGCTAGGATGGAGCTGGGTAACATTCTCACTGTGTCCCTTATTGGTTTTGTGACCTTTAATTTCTCTTCATTTCAGTTTCCTCATTTGTAAAGTGAGAATTAAAAATCTGCTCTACTTACTTAGTGGACTTGTCTAAGGGGAGGAAGCCATGTTATAGTAAGTGGCAGACAAGAATATAATATGAATATTGGATGATTCCCTCTGGCTCTCTTGGTTTCTTTTTGTTTGTCTGCTTTTTTTTTTTTTTTTTTTTTTGCTATGTGGGGGATGGAACCTAGGGCTACATGCTCACGTGGCAAGGGCGCTACCACTGATTTACACCCCCAACCGGTACCTGCTTTTCTACATCAGAAGATGGATTGAGGATTCCCTATGAAATTTGTGTGTTGTGACAAAAGGAATCATCTCTGCCTCTAGAAACATTTCCAATCAGGTAGGGGTAGAAAATGACAATAAAAAGATTTTAGCCTTTGGGTTTGTCGTAGGAGAAAATATAGTAAAACAACATACTCAACTCTTTTTTTTTTTTTTAAGAGAGAGGGACAGTGAGAGGAAAGAGAAAATAATCAGTTTTATCTAGTTTTTCAAGTGGCTTGCGATGCTCCAACACTTCATTGTGTACGTGTTGCTGGGGTACAAACCCATGTCCTTGTGCCTGCCAGGCAAGTGTAGTAACAGCTGAGCCCCATGGCTCCAGCCCACTTGCTCAACTGTTAAGGCAGCAGGTGTGTGTTAGTGGAGTGCAGAGCATACACATTTACCTTCATGAGGAGACCAACAAATGTGTAATGCATTGGAACGCCAACTCTTAACTGCAAAGCTAGTCGTTTGGGTCATAGGAAGCTGCGCAGAAATGATAAGTAACATTAGAAATATGGACATAGTGGGCAGAAATGCTAACTGTTAAGAACTCTCCATTGGGAGCAAGTTACCTTACTAAGTGACTTACTAAGGGAAACCCCTCTGATATAGGAACAACAGTGGAGCTCCTTTGAGGAGGAGGCAACGCTAGCATGGCCCTTCAGTGAGGCCAACCTACTGGGAAACCAAGGCCCATTTTTTCCTTATATTTTTTATTGGTTCATTATAATTATATGTAATAGTGGGACTCATTGTTACATATTCATTCATGCATGGTATAACAATATTTGATCAATATTGTTTCCCAGTATTGTCCCTTTCCTTCTCCTTCTGCCTCCCTCTCATAACCTTGAGGGTCTTTTTTGTTTTTTGTTTTTGTTGTTGTTGTTTGTTTGTTTTTATTTTAAGATAGAAAGAAAGAATCAATTTCATTTATTTTTTTTCATCTGGCTTTTGCTTCTCCAATACTTAGTTGTATATGTGGTGCTGGGGTTTAAACCTGGATCTTTGTGCATACTAGGGAAGCACTTTAACCACTGAGCCACTGTTCCAGCCCCAATCTTTCAATTTTAACATAACCATAATGACTCATTCCTCTTGGCATATCTGTGGTCTACAGATGGAATGACCCTCCCCAGTGCTATTCTGCCCCAGGTCAAAATCAAATGATGGACTATGTACCACCAGGCATTTAGTAGAGAACAGTTAATTTTCCTCCTAGAATTCCTAAATCCTTCTCAGGCCTCAGATGCTTAGGATTTTTTCTTTTGTAAGTACTGGGAATTGGGGCTGGAGAGGTGGCTCCGCAGTTACCGCACTTGCCTGGCATGCGCAAGTACACGAGTTCAAACCCCAGCACCCACGTATACAACAAAGTGTCCAAGGAATGAAAGTCACATGAAAAACTAAATAAAAATTGCTTTTCTCTTTCTCTCTTCTCTCTCACTGTCCCCTCTTTCTAAAAAAAAAAAAAAAGTACTGGGAATTGAACCCAGAGGTACTCCACCACTGAGCTATATCTCCGGCCCTTTTGTGTTTTTTGTTTTGAGACAGAGTCTGAATCTAGCCTTGAACTGCCCTCTTCCTGCCTTCTAAGTCACTGACATTACAGATATTTATTACCTGACAGAATTCCTTTTTTGGTAGGGGAGATTTCTTCCCCTCCCTCATTTTTATTAGTGCATTTTAGCTGTATATAATCAGAATTCTTAAATAACATTTTAATAGCTTTACTGACATATAGTTCACATACCATATAATTAATCCATTTAAAATATGTAATTCATTGACTTTTGGTATATTCACAGAGTTGTACAGCTACTTGATAACTTTTAAAATCATATATCTGATATATGGTTGTGTAGGTAATTAGTAAAATGCAGAAAACTGTAACGAAGCTAAATGAATTTTATACCTGTATTTTTGTTTTTGATGGTTTTCTCATTTCTAATTGTTAGAATATCAAATGTGTAATTTATTTGAATTACACCATGTAAATGGTGTGGGTCTTAGTCATAAGAATTGCAATGTGGAATATTAAAAATTAAATTGAAGGGGTGGAGTGGTTGCTCAGTGGTCAGAATACTTGCCTGACATACATACATGAGAACCTGAGTTTGAACCCTGGCACCATGTACACAAACAAGTGTCAGAAAAGCAAAGACCATATGGAAAAATAAATAAAATTGATTCTCTCTTTCCTTCTTACTCCCTCCCATTCTCTTAAAAAATAAATAAATAAATGGGGTTTGAGCGGTGGCTCTGTGGTTATGGTGCTTGCCTAGCATGTGCAAGTACACAGGTTCAAACCCCAGCACCCACGTACACAACTAAGTGTCAGAGCAACGAAAGCCATGTGAAAAACTCAATAGAAATTTATTCTCTCTGTCTCTCTTTCTCTCACTGTCCTTCTCCCTTTAAAAATAAATTGAAGTTAATGTGCCTCACATTTACAAAGCACAGCTTTAAAATTTGTTTGTGTGCCTTTTAAAAAATGCAATCCTAGAATTATAAAGATGGAGTATTAAGTAACATTCTCTATGGATTTCTGAGCTAGCCACCAGTAGACCTTTTCCAGGGAGCCCAGCGGTTACCAGGATGACCACTCGCTCCTTAGATGAGTTGGGAGCTCCAGCTTAGGTTGCACTAGACTTGTTTGGAAGTAGGGAGATGGGTCACACTAACTAAACTCACAGGACGCTGACGTTTGAAATGGTGCCCGTTTACTCTCAGAATGAGATGCGTGCCTGTTCTAGAAGTTCTCATTGACCTAGTGGCCAAATGAATAATAATTCCTCAGAAGACAAGTCTGCATGGAAAGCAGACAGGGTGGTTCAGCCTGGAATCAGTGGGAGCTGCTCGTTGATGACTTTCATAACTGAAGTCCATGCCTGTGGGGGTGAAGGCCATTGCTAGCTTCATCTCTCCCTCTTTGACTTTTTTCCCTAATATTCCTCCTTCTGCTGGCATGTGTTTTTCTTTGGCTCTGTAAATTACCTCCAATTTGGCTATATAGTTAAATGCTTGAGTTTCCAGTGCTGGCCCTGAGAAATAATTTTTTTGGTGGCTTCTGTGCATATTGAATCTCATTCACTAGGCATCAATTTTATTTGATTTTCAGAGTTTGGGGGATACCTTGTAGTCATCCTGATACACTGATCCACTGTTCTGAAGAGAAGTCAGTGCAGAATCATTCCTTATGCAAGCTAGTGGTTTAAACCATAAATCTAGTGTGCTTCATGCATACTTGGCAAGCACTCTACCAGTGAGCTACAGAACCCAAGCCCTAAACCATAATATTTAAAGAGAGAGAGAGAGGGACAGTACAAGAGAGAATCAATTTTATTCAATTTTTCATGTAGCCATCATTGCTCCAACACTTAGTTGTACATGTGGTGCTGGGGTTCAAACTCGAGTCCTTGCTCATGCCAGGCAAGCTCCACAACCGCTGAGTCACCACTCCAGCACTAAACTGTAGTATTTTAATAGTATCAGAACCACTTTGTCATTTTGTTTTCTATCCCTTTGGTAAAAGTTCTGCAAAAAAAAACTCACAGAAACAATAAATACACATTGTTTACATATATTTATAAACTCCTACTGTAAAATCCCAAGTTGGGTGCTGGGTAAGGGGGTTGTAGGTTTTGGTCAGGTGTTAGATTTATCATATTTTGATGTTCACCGTTAAGAAAATAATGAAGGTCTGGAGTGGTTCTGTGGCTCAGTGGTTATAGCATTTGCCTGGCATGCACAAGTACGCGAGTTCAAACCCCAGCACCACGTACACAATGAAGTTTTGGAGCAACGAAGGCCAACTGAAAAACTAAATAAAATTGATTCTCTTTCTCTCTCTCACTGTCCCTCTCTCTTAAAAAAAAAAAAATAATGAAGGGGGCTGGAGAAGTTGCTCTGTGGTTAGAGCACTTGTCTCGAATGCTTGAGGACCTGGTTCAAACTCCAGCACCACAGGCACAATTAAGTTTTGGAAAAACAAAAACTCAGATGAAAAAATAAATAAAATTGATTCTCTGGGCTGGAGCGGTGGCTCAGCAGTTACGGCGCTTGCCCTGCAAGCGCAAGTACAGGGGTTCAAACCCCAGCACCTCAGCACCCACGTACACAACTAAGTGTTAGAGCAATGAAGCCCATGTGTAAAAGTCAATAAAAATTGATTCCCTCTGTCTCTCTCTCTCTCTCTCTGTCCTTCTCTCTTTAAAAAAAAAATTTAAAAATTGTTGATTCTCTTTTTCTCTCACCTCCTTCCCTCTCTCTCTCTCAAAAAAAAAAAAAAAAAGAAAGAGAAAGAAAAAGAAAAAATAGAAAAAATAATGAAAGGACTGAGTATAGCTCAGTGGTAGAGTGCTTGCCTAGCATGCATGAGGCCCTGGATTCCATCCCTGGCACCACAAAAGAAAAAAGAAAAAGAAAGCCTCAGCAGTAGTATTACAAAACAGGTGTCTTCAGACACCTCAAGCATGAGCCTGGGAGCCTCTGAGCCAGAGGGTGAGGCAGTGGCAGTCTCTTGGGAAGGTCCTGAGCTGCATACAATCTAAGTTGAGAAAAGTGGCAAAACCATCAGAATTCATCTATTTGAAATGTGCATAAAATGTTTGATGCAAAATAAGAGGTGCTTATATGGGGCCTAGAGAAGAGTGAGACTTCTGTAGTGTGGGGCACACTAGAACAGTAATCTGTGGTTTCTGGGCTAGTCCCTCACGAACCATGCCCCCAAGGAATCCCAGGGTCTCGGCCAGCTAAGATGGTTGGTTGGTTTTAACAGATGCAGAGAAATGATAAACTTTTTACTGAGTTCACTTTTCCTTAAGTTTTTTCCTGAATCTTTCATCTCTCTCTATGAGCACATGAACAAATAATAAAATTAGCAGTCTTCCCATCAACGTGCGAAAGCTAGCTTATTTTCCATTGTGTAGGTTTTTCGTTGTTACTTTCTGTTTTTCTGTTTGTTTGTTTGTTTGTTTGTTGGCAGTGCTGGGGATGAAACCCAGGGCCTCGTGCATGCAAGACAAAGTGCCCTACCACTGAGCCACAGCCCAGCCTTTCAATGGAATATTTTTTGGGGGGATTTTACATTGCAGACATGATTTACATATATTTTCCTCTCATATAAATTGTTCTTAGTTCATGTGATAGAATTAAATGTTTCCTTAGTATATTGAGATATTTCTGCCAGAAGAGTCAGAATTGTCATAAAAGGGGCTGGGCGTAGTGGTGCATGCCTGTAATCCCAGCAGCTTGGGAAGCTGAGGCAAGAGGATTGCATGTTCAAAGCCAGCCTCAGCAACTTAGCAAGGCCCTAAGCAACTTGGCAAGACCCTGTTTCAAAATAAGAAATAAAAAGAGCTGGGGATGTGGCTCAGTGGTTAAGCACCCTGAGGTTCCATCCCAAGTACCAAAAAAAGAAAAGAAAATTGGTCAAAAAAAGGGACAAATAGCTGGGCCTATTTGAGAGACAGTGAGCTGGTTCATGATTTGAGGGAGAACTAGCTATAAACGTGGTTTTGGGGGTTATACATTGGAAAGTAAAATCTACTAGGTTCTGGTCTGCTTTATATGCTAGAATATTTAGTTTACTTGTGGAAACCATGTAAATTGTTTTTCAAGAGACCAGCACATAATAAGTTAAAGTCAAAGAAGGAACCCTGGCAAAGCAGAGTCCAAGAAATCATTCAATATCTGGGCAGTTTAAATCCAGGTTTATTTCCATAGACTGTTGGCAAGGCAGCTGGCTCTGACTCTGATTTATATTGTTAACCATGCAATGTGTTTTGTCAAAGCATTGGGTAGAAGTTAGAATAAAGTTAAGTCTTCCTTTCCAAAAGGTTAAAACGGGTTGGAGATGTAGCTCAGTGGGAGATCAGGTCCTTAGCAAGCACAAGACCCTGGGTTCCATCTCTAGCACCAAAAAAGAAAAGAAAAAGAAAAAAGGGTTAAAATGCTTAGTCAGGGTCTAAAAATGTAGCTCAGTAGTAGAGCAGTTGCTTTACTATGCAAGGCCCTGGGTTTGGTCCTCAGCATGCACACATAGACACAGAATCATCTTGTTTTGATATTTGCCTTTTGCCCTAGGAGTATCCAACCCTTACGACCTTCTTTGAAGGAGAAATTATCAGTAAAAAACACCCCTTCTTAACTCGCAAGTGGGACGCGGATGAAGATGTTGATCGGAAACACTGGGTAAGTAGGACTGTACTCTGGGCCACCAAGGGACTGCTGGGGACTACGGGAACACCAGGAACCAGAGATCTTGTCCCTTACTGAGAGTGATCCAGGGCTTTGCAGCCAAAGGGCAACCAATTCCCACACACAAACCTCAGTGTTCCGCCTTCCTTTGGAAGAACTGAGGTCCAACCTCCTCTTAAATGGCACATGGCTGAGGATAGCAACTCCTGAGTTCCGTGTACAGCTCTGTGTATGTAGCTGTCAGAGTCTCAGCAGTGTTGCCTGTCCTTCCTATCTGCGCATTCATCCGCCACTCACCTCCGTTTGGAACGCTGCTCTGAAACATTCGCCGTTTGTCTCTGATGTTAGTGTTGGCCTGAGATGGAAAACACTAGTCATGGAAACTCAGCGGGAACGGAGCATTGTTTTGTTTTGCTTTGTTTTTTGTGGTACTGGGTTTTGAATTCAGGAGCACTTTATCACTTAGCTATATCTCCAACCCTTTTTATTTTTCATTTTGAGACAGGGTCTGACTAAGTTGCTGAGGCCATCCTCAAACTTGTGATCCTTCTGCCTCAGCCTCCTCTCTTGCTGAGATTACAGGTGTGCGCCACGGTACCCAGCTAGAACTCTGTTGCTTTTTGTCCTGTCCTGACAGACCCAGGGAAAGCTTAACCTAAATACCATTTAGACACCACTGAAAAATCCAGGCTCCCCCCACCACCACCTTTTTCTTTTAAGAGAGCAGGAGAGAAGGGCTGGAGCGGTGGCTCAGTGGTTACTGTGCTTGCCTCCCATACGTAAGGACATGGGTTCGAACCCCAGCACCACATACAAAACGAAGTTTTGGAGCAATGAAAGCCAAATGCAAGACTAAATAAAATTGATTCTCTCTCCCTCTCTCACTGTCCCTCTCTCTGTTAAAAGAGAGAGAGAGGGGAGAGAGAATAAATTTTATCTATTTTTTTCATCTGGACTTTGTTTCTTAGTTGTGTATGTAGTGCTGGGGTTTGAATCTGAGTCCTTGTGCATGCCGGGCAAGCGTTCCAACTGCTGAGCCTCCAGCCCCCAGTTCCACCCCCCCCCATTTTTGTTTCTGTTTTTAAAGAGAGAGCGAGAAAGAGAGAATCAATTCCATTCATTTTTTCCTGTGGCCTTCGTTGCTGTGAACGTTGCTGTGTACATGGTGCTACGGTTCAAGCTCGCGTACTTGCTCATGCCAGTCAAGTGCTGCAACCGTGAGCCACTGCACCAGCCCCAGATTCTCCCCTTTTAATCTGCCAAGCACTACATTTTCTCATTCTCCAATAGTGAATACTTAGAGACAACTTAGAGCTGCTGTCCTGGGGTCTTTTTCAAGTCTTGTGTCTTCAAAATCTGTTTCTCAACGTATCATAGCTTTTGGCTTAGTTGACCACAGTGATGATGAATTTATGTTTAATATGGAGAAAGTCCAGTGTTCTTATCCTTTACTCACCAGAGATAATTGTGTTAGTAAAGACGAGTCTAGAGCTCATTCTTCCTGCTACCACACACGCCCTGCATCTGAACTCTCCCTGATTCCTGATTCCGGGACCACAGCCTGTGGAGAGCATAGCTGCAGACCCTTGTTGGTGTCAGGCTCACTGTGCATTACCACTTCACTTACTGATACTTTTCAAAATGTTGAGTTTCAGTTAAATTTAAACTTCAGCCCTTTTCAAATCTTTTTCTGTAAGCTACCTACAAGTTTTGACTGTAGCAAGCGGACACCAAAAACTAGGTAGTCATTTATGTGTCTTTAAAATATGAGAAAAAGAGCAAGATCCAGGTTTCCAAAAGTTGGGAGGGAGTCTGAGTAGTGTGTGATAGTGCCCATCAGAGTTGGAGGGCTCCCAGATCCTTCCCTTCCCAGTGCTGAGCTTGTCCTGCTTGGCTTGCCTCCTCAGCAGATGGCTCCTTCCTCACCTGGAAAGCCCTAGTGTATGAAGTTCATCCTTGTAGTAAACCATAGTCTTTCATACCACATTGCCTTTTCCAGCCTAGTCCTGCAAAAAGCATAGTCTTTGAGGTCCAGTGACCTCAAAGTTTTAGGCAAAGTTGATTACAAATCCAATATGGACACATTTCTTAGTTGTCTCATTGACTTCCAGTAGAATATTGGACCAGACTTTGCTCAACTGGATTGAAATCTTTGGGGTGAGAGAGGAACGAAGAAGGTCATCCTTCACCCCAGCATGCCAGTGTAGTAGGATGAGGGAGGAGCTGGCCCTGAATGTCTCCTCCTGAAGCAGGTCTGGCTGTCTTTCAGCCCTCAGCATTTCTTCCAACCTTTCAATTCTTACAGGGTTTCCAGATCCCCACATGAAACTCCTGGAGCTTTGAACCATCCCCATTTGTCCGAGGGTTTCAGTATGTGATATGCTTCACCTATGATATCGTTTCTCATTGTAAACTAGAATCAGAGACATTCTATCACAGTCTCAAATTTTCTTGAGTCATATTTAAAGCTGATAATGATGGTGGTACTATAAAAATCAAGATTCTTTGTATTTAGTCTACTTAGAATAAAAACATTTGCATGATAGAATTTGTGACTTAAATTCTATGTTTTAATATAAAAAAAAATTGGGGGCTAGAGTGGAGGCTCAGTTGTAAAAGCGCTTGCCTGGCATACACAAGGAGCCAAGTTTGAACCCCAGCACCACATACACAACTGAATGTAAGAGAATCGAAGCCAGATGGGAAAATAAATAAAAATTGATTTTCTCTTTCTCTCTCTCACTGTCCCTCTCTCTTTTTAAAAAAATGTTTTTTATAATGCTGGGGATAGAACCCAGGACATTGTTCTTGCTAGGCAAGTACTCAACCACTAAGCTGCGCTTCCTGCCCTTCCAGCTTGACTTTTTAAATTCATTTTAGTTTTTTTTAATTGAAGCAAAATATTTCTACATATTCATGAGGAGCAATACGGTTTTGGGGGGAAAGTGCTGGGGATGGAACCCAGAACTTCACCACTGAGCTACATCCCCAGCACCAATGTGATGTTTTGGTTTGTGTACTCATTAAGTAATGGTTAACTCAGGATAATTGGCATATCCATTACCTTAGATTTTTTTTTTCAAAGAAAGTTCTTTTTTAAAGACAAAAGATTGAGGGACAGTGAGAGAGAGGAGAGAAAGACCTGGTGCTGGGGTTGAAACTTGCAGACTTGTGCTTGCCAGACAAGCGCCTGCTAAGCCACTGCTCCAGCCCAGTTACCTTAAATTTTTATACATGTCTATTTAAGAATAAATAGCTAGAAGGAAAAAAATTGTGTATAATGATAATACCTAAAGCTTAAACAGATGTTAGCCTCTTCCTTAATCTCTGTTTGGTATATACAGTCAGCCTCTATCTGCAGGTTCCAAATTCAAGGATTCAGCTAACTGCAGATAGATTTGGGGGAAAGTTGCACCTATCAAACATGTGCAGAGTTTTCTTCTGGTCATAATTCTCTAAACAGTACAGTCAAACAATTATTGGTGTGACGTTTACATTGTATTAGGTTATTATAAGTAATCTAGCTGGCACTTGCCTGTTACCCCAGTGACTCGGGACTTTCTTTTGTCTTTTTAAAAAAAATAATGTTATGGGCCTGGAGCAGTGGTTCAGCAGTTTCGGTGCTTGCTTCGCATGCGCAGGAACCCAGCACCATGTATACAACAGAGTGTCGGAGCAATAAAAGCCAAATGAAAAACTAAATAAAATTGATTCTCTCTCTCTCTCTTTCTCCCTGTCCCTCTGTCTCTTAAAAAGATATATATGTTTTTAAAATGGCATTGTAAAATACAGTTTTACAATTTTGTAAGCTATTTTTTAATGCACGTTTTTTGGGTGTGGAGGAATCGATTTTATTTATTCATCTGGCTTTCACTTTTCTAACACTCAGTTCTGTATGTTTGAACCCAGGTCCTCATGCATGCCAGGCAAGTGCTGTACCACTGAGCCAAAGCTCCATCCCTGCCTTTTTTTTTTTTTTTTTTTTTTTTTTTTTTTAATGAGAGACAGGTCTTACTTTGAAGGTAGGCTTCAAACTGTGGGCTCAAGCAATCATCCTGCTTTAACCTCCTGAGTGACTAAGACTAAAGCCCACCTCACCCAGTTCTCTATTCTCCTCTTTAAACTTAACCATATTGTACCTGCTTTCAATTTCTACCCACATAACTGTCCCAAATGCCTATATCATGCCAATGGATCAAACTTTACCATACCCTCCTCCTCTGTGGCTAGACTGTCTAGTGGTTCTGCAGTTTATGTATATACATACACGTACATGCATATGTGTGTGTATATGTGCACATATATATATATATATATATTTAAAGAAGGAGGGAGAGAATGAGAGAGAGAGAAAGAGAAAATCAGTTTTATTTATTTTTCCATCTGGCCTTTGCTTTTCCAACACTTAGTTGTGCATGTGGTGCTGAGGTTCGAAACTGGGTTCTCATGCATGCCAGGCAAGCTCTCCAGCTGCGGGGCCACCACTGCAGCCCCCTGCATGGTTCTTTTCGCTCCTGTGGATTCACTTACAGAGATCTTCTCATTAGTTGCTCTTCACTTTCCTGTGTTTGTGGCAAGGTGTTAAGAGAAGAGGCCCCTAAACCTGCAGTCATTTTCCATCCTTCGGTCTTTTCCTCAGACTCTGTTAACTTGGCGGGTGTCGTTCAGCAGTGCCTCAGCTGGAGACCTGTATCTGCCGCAAGTTCAGGTCTCTGTTCACCGGGGATGACCACAGGCTCCCTCTCCACCACCCAGCATTCATTAACCATCCTTTGAGCCATTAGTTCTGATGCTAGCCCCTCCCTATGTTGTTCAATTTCGTACTCTTTTTTTTTTTTTCTTTCAGGGCAAGTTTCTGGCATTTTATCAGTATGCAAAATCATTTAATTCAGATGACTTTGACTATGAGGAACTGAAGAATGGGGATTATGTCTTCATGAGGTGGAAGGTAAGGTACTATCCAGGACTCTTCCAAGACTTCCACGTGTGCCCCACACACCTGCTCCACTGAGGGCAGGCCTCCCAGCCAGGGTCTCCCTGTGCTCAGTGCTCGTCACAGTGTCTTCATGGCAGGATCTTTAAACACTTGTCAAAAGCAGCCACAGCTGCGGAGCACGCACTGCTGAGGTCCCAGCCAGCTTCTCTGCTTACACTGCCTCGTAGTTAGCAGGTGACGTTGTGCCTAGGTGGACACCCTCTGACACTGTTGTTCAGTGTCATCTTCTTCCTTTCCTTTCTCCCACCCAAGAATCTCCTCAAACCTCCAGAGTGAATCATCCAAGTGACCTGTGGATTCAGGGCAACTTTCTTCGAACTTAGTCATCCGTTGCACCTTGTTCCTACCACAGGCTTGAATGTCATCAGAGTGACTGGTCTCCCTACCACATCCTTTCCCCAGGGTCCTCTGCTTCCTGCAGCTCAGGAAATGAGGGAGCAGGAATGGAATGTGGGTTTTCCCCTCACCGCCTTGGTTGACTGTATGGTTTGTCCCTTGCCTGAAGAGTTCTTTTTGCTCCCTGCTGTGATAGCAGTATAGGTACAGGCAGTAGCAAAAATCCTGGGAATGTGCACCACTCTCATCCTCTAGAGCCTGATCTGTAGGAGGAAAGTTTTTTTAGCATGAAATCTTGCTGACTTTCATAAAGACAGATCATCTAGATTCTAGTCATTCCCCGTCTTTACCTTGGTAGAGTCGATCATCTAGGGGATGGGGAGATCATCACTCCTTAACTAGACAGGTGCCAGGTCTGGAGAGCAAATGCTGAGCCCTTCCCTCCACAGCTAGCCCCCAAATAGGAAGCATATGAATCAAACCTTTAAAGGAAGCATCTTTTGTCCTAATTTTAAATTTAAAAAGAAAAAGAAATTTTTTTGGTAGTGCTGAGGATCAAACCCAGGGGTCTTGTGCATACTAGGCAAGTGGTCCACCACTGAGCTGCAACCCCAACCCTAAATGTTTTTTTTTGTTTGTTTGTTTTTTTAAAGAGAGAGGAAGAGAGAATCAATTTTATTTATTTTTTCATTTGGCCTTTGTTTCTCTGACATTTAGTTGTGTACATGGTGCTAGGGTTCTGCACTTTATCCACTGAGGCACTACTCCAGCCCTAAATTAAATTTTAAAACTATAATTTAGAGGTTATGAATAAGAGGGAAAAGGGTGTCTTTAAAATTTTTGGACGACCCTGGGGGAATAGCTCAGCTGTAGCACTTGCCTAGCATTCACAAGGTCCTAGGTTCCATCCCCAGCACCACAAAAACAAAACCAAAAAATTTTAAATCAATACAATTGTCTCCAAAGAATTTCTCAGGATGACTCACAAGTGAGCCCTTTGGTTGATGTCCTGAGGCCCTGGGGCTTCTGACCCAGTCTGTCCAGCCGAATGGAAGCAAGGACATGGCCTTCAACTGTAGGTGCCAATACAGTGACAAACTTGCCTCTTCGTAATGCACCTGGTCAAGAGCAGTGCCATTCTGATTGCTTGGATGAGGTGTAGAACTGGAGAGATGTCACAGGCAATCGATCTGCTCTCAGAACCATCATGGACCAACAGAAGTGTCTTACTGTTCTAGAGCTGATCGAGAGCCCAGTTCATGGACATTGGAGCAGAAACACTTCTTCCAGGTTATTCTGTCTGTGGTCTCTGAAGTATAGGCAAGCAAGTCGGCAGTCATTGATTTATTAGATGCTTGGGCTGTGGTATTTTGAGTTGCTGATCCTGGTGAGTTCATGACAGAGTTTGCAACTGAAGTACATAGAATGCTCCAGCAGCCACATGGGTACTATCTGGAAGTCAGGCCAAGATCCAAAGGCTTGCTGTCTCCCAGCAAATCTGGCTCAAAACATGAAGTCGTAATTTTTTCTCAAGTGGGCAAGTGACACTTAACAGACCTTGGGGGGGTGATCTGAGAATACCGTCTGTTATTGATGGACCCCTCATCTGTGTGCAGGAGCAGTTCTTGGTCCCAGACCACACCATCAAAGACATCAGCGGTGCTTCATTTGCCGGCTTCTATTACATCTGCTTTCAGAAGTCAGCAGCATCCATAGAGGGTTACTACTACCATCGGAGTTCAGAATGGTAAGGCCTGGTGGCCAGGGGCCCTGGTAGATGCTGTCTGCCCACCCTGACTCTCCCCTGACTCATCACACCTAAAAGGAAATCTCTCAGCCTGCCTCTGTATAGATTTTCATGCTCTATTTGGGTGCTGAGGCCTATTTAAACAACTTCAGTTGCTCAGAATAGGGGCTGATTCCCATTTACAGAACAGAGAGCTTAAAAAAAAATGTGTTGGGTGAAAATTTTCATTTCTAAAATACTTTGTTTTTTCCCCAGTGTAGGGAATGGAACCCAGCACCTCATACATGCTAGACAAGCCCTCTACCGCTGAGCTACACCTCCTAAATACTTTTGAGGAATACCATAATTTTTATCTCAATCTTGCTGACTTTGCATTTATTCCTCATGAATGTAGTCAGTTAACTGAAATATAATGTATTCCCTTGTGAATTTTTGGCAGGCAGTACTTACCCCGCATGCACTTGATTTAGTCTGATGAAATAGCCATGTGCATGGACAGTCCTGCCCTGAGCTCCTCCAAGGAGGAGGATGGAAGCCCCCCTCAGTCGCTTGCCTTTGCCACCTTGCGAGAGACCTCCTACCTCCTGGCCGCTTATTTAAGCACCTTATTATACCTGGCCAGTGAGCCCTCTCACAAACACCTGATTTCCTCTCAAAAGGTAGAAGCACTTTATTTCCTTCCAGATTTTTCATTCTTGGTACAGTGGCCAATCTTGTAAGTCATGATTATTAGGCTTTTTGTAATTGTTTTCAAATGAGTTTTTTAAAAACTTTCCATAACCCTTTTTATTAAATAACAAGTTTATTAAGATATTATTTGTATTCTATACAATTCACTTATTTTAAGTGTACCAGTCAGTAGTTTTAGAATACTAATGATTGTGTAACCATTGACTTTGGAACGTGTTTTTTCTTTCTTTTTATTTTTGCAGTGCTGGGGTTTAAACCAAGGTCTTGCACGTGCTGGGGAAGTGCTCTTATCACTGAACAGAGCCTTAGCCCCTACCCTAGAACATTTTTATCACTGTGAGGGGGAACCCTATCCCCCTTAACTTTTTCACCTCCCAACTTTAGGTAATCACTAATTTTCTTTCTCTGTATATAGATTTGCCTATTCTGAATATTTCGTATGAATGGAATCCCACAACATGTGGCCTTTGTCTCTGACATTTTTTGCTAAGCAGGTTTTAAGACTTCATCCATATTGTAGCATGTATCAGCACTTCATTTTTATTACCAAATAATTTTGCATTGTATGTATATGCAACATTCTATTTAACCACCCCTCAATTAATGACCAATTGGGTCATTTCCATCTTTTGGCTATTATAAATAATGCTGCTGGGAGCATGAGTGTACAGGTTTTTGAGTTCCTGCTTTCAGTTCCTTTAGGTATATACCTAACAGTGAAATCGCTGGGTCATACAGGAATTCTATATTTAACTTTATGAGGAGCTCCAAATTCTTTTCCACAGTGATTGTACCATTTTTACATTCCCACCAGCGATGTGTGAGGATATCAGTTTCTCCACATCCTCTCTAATACTTATTATCATGTCTTTATAATTATAACTGCCCAAGAGAGGGCATGAAGCAGTAAGTATCTCATTGTAGTTTTGATTTGTGTATTCCTAATGGCTAATGCATATTTCTTTTTTGGGGGGTAGTGATAGGGATCAAACCCAAGACTTTATACATGCTAGGCAAGAGTTTATTTATTTTAGTACTGGTTGTTAAAACCAGAGGCACTTTACCACTGGGCTATGTCCCTAGCCTTTTTATCTTTTTATTTTTATTATTTAATTGATTGATACCAGAGCACTTAACCCCTGAGCCACATCCCAAGAACCCCTTAACTTACTCAGCCTCACTAAGTTGCTGAGGCTGACCTCCAACTTGTGATCCTCCTGCCTCAGCCTCCTGAGTTGCTGGGATTACCGGTGTGTGCTACTACACCCAATGACATGCTAGGCAAGAGCTCTACCACAAAGCTGTATCTCTGACCCATTTCTTTTTTTTCTTTTTTAAAGAGAGAGGGACAGTGAGAGAGACAGAAAGAGAGAAACAGCTTTATTTATTTTTTCACGTGGCCTTAGTTGCTCTAACACTTAGTTGTGTATGTGGTGCTGGGGTTTGAACCCGGGTCCTCGTGCATGCCAGGCAAGCACTGAAACCACTGACCCACCGCTCTAGCCCCCAGACCCATTTCTTTTGTATAAGAAATAAAATATTTCCTTTGTTCTGTTTCTATGCTATGTGAAGCAGAGAGGGGAAAGCTAATCTCCCAACCCTTGACTAAATGTACCTAGGGATTACCATTCCTATTTGCGGACTGTCCACCTCTCTCCCTTCTTCAGTGTGACTCCTCAGAGCACCTGTCAGTCAGGAGAAACAAACATCTGATCCCTCTAGTGTGCTCCGAGTGTAATGCCACACCTCAGGAAGTGAGGAAATGAACATGAATGATGAGATAAGGTTTAGGATAAGCTGTGAAGTTATTTCTTCCATATTCTCTGTGGATACCTTGAAAATTAAGATGGTCCCATGTTATCCGTGAAAATTAAGATGGTCCCATGTTATCCGTGAAGTTCTTAGGATGTTACAGCATGGTGTTCTGTAGACACAGCTGAAACATTAGAAGTAGAAGAAAGGGCCATGATGTGGGCTGCATCTTCTCCCAGAGTTTATCGGGTCCTTTTTTTTTCTTCTTCTTCTTCCTTTCTGGTACTAGGGATTGAAACCAGGGGTGCTCTACCTCTGAGCTACATCCCCAGCCCTATTTATTTTTTATTTTGAGACATGGTCTCACTAAGTTGCTGAAGGTCTCACTTATTGTCCAGGCTGCCCTTGAACTGGGAATTCTCCTGCCTCTGCCTCCCAAGTCATTGGCTCAGTGTCCTTTTCTATAAGACATGCTATAGTTGTTTCATGATTAGAGCAAAATACCTAAAAACCATTCACCTTATACATGGTTCAGGAGAATTAACACACAGAGACAGAGAGAGAGAAAAAGAGAGAGAGGGATATCAAAGAGGTTCAGTTTGAGAGTGTAAAACGAATTAGCAAAGCCAGGTGGGGTAGCATCTACCCAGTACCAGCTATTTGAGAGGCTAAGAGGCAGAAGGATCACTTGAGCCTAGGAGTTCAAGGCCAGCCAGGACCACATAGTCAGACCCCATCTCAAAATAAAAACAAAACGAATTAGCTTTTCAGGCAGACTGTGATGTGTCGGGCACTCTGGTTTTCTAACATCCTTTGCTCGGTGGGCCTGAAGCCACTACTTCTCATCCTCTTTCCCCTTTACAGGTATCAGTCCCTCAACCTGACCCACGTCCCTGAACACAGTGCACCCATCTATGAATTCCGGTGACAGCGGTTCAGAACTGCAACCAAATAAAACTGAACTTGGCAACAAAGAGCTTGGCCAAGAAAATTGTGTACCGGCCAGAACCAGGAGAGGTGTGTTCCTGTTTCTTCACAAGCAGACTCGCATCAGAGAGCATGAATGCTAACTCACAGAATCCGAGGAGCATGGCTGACCGGCAGGGCAGGTGCAGGAAGCCGTCTCCCTTCCTCCTCCCTCTCTGTGGCAATTTGGTCGTCATCTGTCTCTAAGCTACCTTAAACGCACTTTTCCTTCCTGCACAGCTAACTTCTACATCACTGAAATACCCATCCCTTCCTCGGCTCCCGCCTCAAGCCGAGCAGAAGGCCAGTTCCTGGGTCACCTCAGCCTTGGTGCTCAGTGGTCCCCGCCCAGGCCCCCCTGTCCCTCCCCCAGTTGTTTGTCTGGTAGCCCAAGAAAAGGCAGAGCCCCAGCACTTCTGTGCCCCCAAAGCTCTGTACAAAGAGTCGGCCAGCGGTGGCAGCATCTGCTGCCAATGAAGTGAGAACCTCATCAGTCTTTGGTCGCAGTGCTTTGTAGGGCCAAGGGGCACTCCTGAGCCCTGCACAGTTAACACAAAGCCTAGTGAGTGGCTGTCAGGTTCCCTGGGCCTGCCATGGGGGATCACTAAATTTAAGGCTTCCAGATCCCTGGCAGGAACAGGTCTCAAACCTGCTTACTCAGTACATTTGCTCCAAACTTTTGAACTTGAGGGCAATACTAAACTTAAAAATAAGAGTTTTTTTTATTACAAAATTATTTTTATGGTCCCTTTAATGAGGACCCTATGGCAAATGCACAATTATTCAGAATTACATTTTATCGTTTTCACATTGAAAACAGCAAATGTTGACTTAGTAATTTTTATATCTATATCTATATGTATATGTATATTTAATCAACCAGCAGTTTTGAAACGAGTCATCCTGGTACAAAAGTTTTGCAGTATCGCATAAATTATAGTGCTAAACACGAGGACTGTTTTTGGGGCCAGTTTAGCATTTGTACCTCCTCCTTTTGCTACTTAAACAACAGTGCTTTGTGGCAATCTTTTCCACACAGCAAAGGGGATCTTCCTTCTCCAGAAACAGGGACTGCGATGGGGGATGGGGAGGGGCGGGAAACATGAACACGCTCAAATAACTCGAGGCTCACGTGCCAAAGTGTGTGTGCGTGTGCGTGTGTGTGTGTGTGTGTGTGTGTGAGAGAGAGAGAGAGAGATTCTGGTTTGTTTTTGTTTTTTTCCAAATGTTTGAGAAGCTTAGGTTGGCATCAGTTGTAGCCCACAATTATGGGCAGGGCTTTGAGGAATTGGCATTTTTCTGGTGGTTTACAAGACTTAGTCTGAATACAAGAGGAAAAGCTTTAAAAACAAGATAGCATTGGGGCTGTGGATGTGGCTCAATTTTTGAGCACTTGCCTAGCATGTGTGAGGCCAGGGTTCCATCCCCTGCACCACAAGGAAGAAAAAAAAATCAGTATAACCCACAGGAGCAGAGCCACCTACAAGCTGCCGTGTCCATGGGCGGCTTAAAAGAACGCACAAAGCCCCTCAGTAGGATGAATGGTAGGGAACAGTTTTTACTCTTAAGAAGTGACTTTCATTTTAATGACTTATGTACTGTATGTTACTGAGACTGAATGTTAGGGGAAGCCTTAAAGGAGCAGAATTTGGGAAAATAGCCAATGGGCACTTGTGACATGTAAATTTGTGGTCCCAAGACCATACCCGTTCACCAAGATCAGGTCCTGGGAATCCTAAAAAGTTACTTTGATGGGAAATAATTCACACTGATTTCCAGAGATGAGTCTGGAATATTTCTGGACCTTAAAACTCAAGGCGGTGCAGTAGTGTGCACCTGTAGTCCCAGCTGCTGGGGAGGCTGAGGTAGGAGGATCACTTGAGCCCAGGTGTTTGAGAGCAGCCTGGGTATCATAGTGAGACCCCATCTCAAAAACAAACAAAAACCCCACCAAGACTCAAGGCATCAACTGACTGGCTCCAGCCACACTCATGAGGTGCTCACTGTGTGTTCGGTTGGGCTGATGAGGGACATCGCAGAAGAGTAAGGAGGCCGAGGGCCTGCGCTGGTTTCCTCGTGCGGCACACCATTGCTCTTTGCCTCATCCATCCTCTCCGAGCACGCTTGAGGGTACAAACCCCATTCAGCAGAGTGGGATGGGGTCATCCCCAGAGCTGGGGCTTGTGTGTGTGGCTTGGTAGCAGGCACAGCTGCTGTCCTTTTGTAGATCAGCCAGGCCAGAGTCTGTCAGAGGGTTTCTTCCTTTTTACTTTCTTAGCTAGGTAATGAAGTATTCCAGTTGTACTGGGGAAAATGAAGATGTGATAACCTGCACCAGACCTTTCAGACGTTTCTGCAAGGAAGATTTGTTTGCTTAAAAGTCTACCCACTGATCACAGGGATGGGACTAAGCATATTTCCACCTCTTCTTAGTAACTCCCAAAAGATCAACATCAACTTCTTTCTGTCCTTGAAGGACCTGTGGGGAATTGTCTCCAGCTGTAGTTATTCTTTCCTGAACCTTCTCAGTGGTTTACATGCCTCTGATACTATGTGCAATATTTTTGGTTGACACTTGTATCCATCATTAAAAGATTAGCGCTGATTGCAGATTTCCTACCGTCTTCCCCTGCCCCAAACAAGCCTGCCGTGAGGTGGGATCCTAGGGATTTGGCTGTTCTTACCCCTCTGCTCAGAAAGCTTCTACTCTGCCATCCCCAGACTCAGCCCTCTTATGTCCTGGACTTACCCCCTTTAAAGTTTATTATATAGTGTTTCAGCTGCAGTCCAAAAGTAACTAGACAATGCCTAATATTAAGTAGAAAGTCAATCCGTGTGCTGGTTCTGTTGGCAATGTTGAAATCACAAACTCCAGGGGAGCAAAGGGGTTTTTCAATGTGTTTTGCTTTCAGAAACAGGGAATTTATATTCTCTCTAAGGCCTTGAATTGATTTTTTTTCTCCTCATAAAATAGTCTGATAAGCTAATTTTTAAAAGAAATGCCATTAAGTATGTTGCATTGTGGTTTAAATTTACTAACGAGTTCTGAGAAAGAAAATAATACTTGATTTTGAATCTTAAATGTTTTTAAAAATTAGATTTCAATGGGCGCAAAGTATGAATATTTTGTTTCTTTATGGAGGACATGTGGAAAGGGTTTATGGGTTTGGGATGGGAGAAGTATTTTGCAGAGCTATCAATGTCCAAATAATTTTTAAAAAATAATAAAGGTATTTAAGCAGCATGTGTCCTATTTTCTAAATCAAGAGTCCCATTAGCAAAAGCCACAGAGCTCTCCAGGACTGGCCAGAGACTTGTGTGGCTAGGGACAGGCCCAGGCCCTTTCCAGGGGATCATTACAGGGTTGCGCCTTTCTTTTCATTCTAGAAGTTCTCAGCCACCCGCTGCACACTACTATTAGAGCTCCATTTGCTTAATTTCTGTGTTGCTTTAGAAATGTGTAGGTTTTTTTGTTTTTACACATGTGCAAGATTTCTACTTTTCACACGGTGAGCCAGGTGTGATGACTCACTCCTGTAAGCTTCTCAGGAGACTGAGGCAGGAGAATCACAACTTTGAGGTCAGCCTGGGCAACTTAGTGAGACCCTATCTCAAAAAAATAAATAAAGGGCTGGAGTGGTTTCGGCGCTTGCCTGGCAAGCACGAGGACCCGGGTTCAGACCCCAGCACCATGTACACAACTGAGTGTTGGAGCAACTAAGGCCATGTGAAAAACTAAAGTTATTTCTCTCTTTCTCTGTCTCTCTCACTGTCCCTCTCTTTTTAAAAATAAAAAAATAAAATAAAAAGGACTGGGCTGGAGCAGTGGCTCAGCGGTTCCAGCGCTTGCCTGGCATGCATGAGGACATGGGTTCAAACCCCAGCAATCACATACACAAAGTATCAGAGCAACAAAAGCCGCATGAAAAAATAAAATTCTTTCTTTCACTGTCCCTTTCTCTTTAAAAATAAAAATAAAAAGGGCTGGGAAGTGCTCAGTGGTAGAGCATCCCTGGATTCAATCCGGAAAAAAAAAAAATGTGCAGATAAACTCTTCATTCTCTGCTTTGCAGTCCAGGGTCAGGACAAGTGATAAGGTTGCTGGGGTCTGCAGGCCAATCTTGCTAATGTGACCATGGTCCTCAGAGGGAATGCAAGAGAATAGGTACTTCCGTTCCTAAAAGGCATGCACTGGCGGTGTCCTGACGCCAGATGGCAGCAGGCTCTGGCCCTTGACCTGACTGCTGATCCTGGGCCTGAGGTCCATAACTCAGCAATTTTTTTTTTTTTTTTTTTTGAGAGAAGGACAGAGAGAGAATCAAAAAAAAAATTTTTTTTTAAAAGAGAAGGACAGTGAGAGCAAGCGATACAGAGTCAGAATCAATCTTTAGTTTTTCACATTGCTTTCGTTGCTCTGACACTTAATTGTGTACGTGGGTGCTGGGGTTGAACCTGTGTACTTGCCCATGCCAGGCAAGCACCATAACCACTGAGCCACTGCTCCAGCCCTGAGAATCAGGTGTTTTTTTGTTTTGTTTTTTTAGTTTTTCATCTGGTTTTCATTGCTCCAACACTTCATTGTGTACGTGATGCAGGTGTTGGAGCTAGCGTCCTCACACATGCTAAGCAAGCGCCATAACCTCTGCTCCAGCCCTCAGCAATCACCTCCGAGGCATCACAAAGAAAACTGGAAACATTTGAGTTTGTGAGGAAATGTTTCAAGTGTTGAAGAGGTTTAAATTGTAAGTTGAAATGCTGAAGGAACTTACATCAATGACAGAAAAGTTCTCCTGTGTGTATAAAGTACCATCTGATCTCAGATTGTTTAAACATAACAATAAACTTTCTCCTGCGAAATACAGAAGAAAGAAACAGACTGTTCACAGTGCTGGACTCGGGATTTAAGACACCAGATTTTGTTTTGTCGAGTAGAGATATGGGAGGCCTGCGTTCTCCCTGCCCAGCTTTAGAACTAATGTGCTCCCAAGGGCATCAGCTAACCTCTTTGAACTCAAATTCTCTCCCCTGGAAGGTACAGGGAACAGCCTCTGCCAGGGCCACAGAATTGGTGAGAATTGAAGAAGCTCCCGAAAGCACTTTGTAAACTAAAAATGCAACACACACGTAAAATGTTCTTAGTAAAAAGCTGGGTACAGCAGGGTGCGCCTGTTGTCCCAGCTACTTGGGAGGCTGAGGCAGGAGGATTGACCAGCCTGGGTAACATAGCAAGACCCCCATCCCAAATAAAATAAAATTAAAAACTGGGTGCAGTGGTGCACACCAATACTCCCAATAATTCAGGAGACTGGGACAGGAGGATCTCAAGTTCAAGGCCAACCTGGGCAATTTAGCAAGGTCTTAGGCAACTTTAGAGAGAACCTGTTTCAAAATAATAAAAAGGGTAGGGATGTGGCTCAGTGGTAAAATGCTGCTGGGTTCAATCCCCAGTACAAATCAAAGCTACAAAATATTTACTGAGACTGGCTACACACAATGCACAGTGCTAGAGGCTGGGGTGGTGCAGAAATTAGAGCAGTTAGCAAAACCCCTTTGGTATACCAAATGATGCGTGGGGAGTGGAGGAGATGGGGTTTCCCTATGTTGCTGAGGCTGTCCTTAAACGCCTGGGCTCCTGCAATCCAGCCTCAATATCCCAAGTACCTGGGACTACAAGGGCTAGCCACACACCCAGCTAAGATTCTCAATTTTTTGAATACCCAATTTGTGGGGTGTGTATGTGTGTTGCTGGGAATTAAATCCAGGGGTGCTCTACCTCTGAGTTACCCCTCCACCAACCCCTTTTTATTTTCTCATTTTGAGATAGGCAAGTGGCTGAGGCTGGCCTTGAACTTGAGATTCTCCTGCCTAAGCCTCCCAAATAGCTGGGATTACAAGTATGCACCACTGCACCCAGCTCAAAGACCATTTTTTTTAAGAAAAAGAGAGGGACAGAGAAAGAGAATTTTATTTAGTTTTTCATGTGGCTTTTGTTACTCCAACACTTTGTTGTGTACATGGTGCTGGGGTTTGAACCTGTATCCTCGTGCATGCCAGGCCAAGTGCTATAACCACTGAGCCACTGCTCCAGCCCCTTAATGCCCAACTTTTAACCTTTAGTTTGCTTCGGTTTTAGACCATTCATAGGAGCAGTGGAAACAGAAGAAAATGTGTAGATTTTTTTTAAAAGTGGGAACCAATTTCAAGATGGGACAAAAGGAAGGTTATAAACATGAGCACTATCTCCACTGACCTGAACTGCACCTGAGAAGAAACGCATCGAGTTGCTCAGAATAACATAAGACAGCTGGCTTTGATTTTAAAAAGAAGTGTCTGAAAATTGGATCGCTGTTAAGCAGCTTTTCCCTCCACATTTTTTTCCTTTTAAAACATCTCAAGATTGAAGCTTCCTATTTGTACATGGCAGGGAAAGCATGTCAGGGTTTTCATTGTAGAGAAACATATGCTGAATTTGAGTCTTTTTGCCATTTTTTCCTTTCTGGTTCCTCAGCTTGCTTCATTTTTCAATCCATTAGTTTTCGTTCTTCTCTATAATTACCCAACAGCCCCTTCATCTCCATACCATCTCTAACTGGCAAGGCTTGGAGCAGTGCAGCTCAAACCTAGCTGCACACGTCATCTTGGAGTTGATTTAAAATTATCATGTCTAAGCAGGGCACAGTGGCACATGCCTGTAATTCCAGTGACTGGAGGCTGAGATGGAGGATCACAAGTTTGAGGCCAGCCTCGGCAGCTTAGCAAGACCCTATCTCAAAAAAGGGGAGGGCTGGGGATGTATGTATCCCTGGGTTCACTCCTCAGAGTACACACACAGAAATATCTTCTGTTCTTATGGATCAGAAGTAGAATGATAGACATAGTAAAGAAGTTCTATCATGTTAGACGTGATGTTGAGTGAAAAGAGAAGGCAGGACAAAGAGGATTCGGGGTGCCAGACCGGGGCAGGGTGTGCACTGCACATTTTGGGTTTTTTAAATTTTGCTAAGGCTGGCTTTGAACATGAGATCCCCCTGCCTCAGTCTCCCTGCTGGCATTACGGTGTGTGCCACTGCTCCAGGTTGGCTTTTACTCTTAAGATGAGAGCCATTGGAGGATTTGAGCAGAGGAGGATTTATCTGATTTAGGTTGAAGAATCCTGCAGGCTGCAGGTAGCAGATAGGAAGTAAGGCCAGAAGACAATCAGGGGGACCCCTGAGAAGGCTGCTGCAGAGCCCAGGGAGACGGCAATGGTGGCAGCAGCAGAGCTGAGCAGCAGTTCAGATGAATCTATGCGTTTTGAAGATAGAGCAAAAAGGATTTGGCAAGAAACTAGTATGTAAAGTAGCAGCGTAAGAGCAGGCAAGGAGAAGCCCAAGGCTTTTTTTGTTTTCGGTACCCCCCGCTCCCTCCCACCAGGAATTGAGCCCAGGTGCATGCTACCACTGAGCTACAATCTCCAGCCTTTTTTTATTTTGTATTTCAAGAGAGGGTCTCAGAGGAAGCGAGTTCAAACCCCAGCACCACGTACACAACGAAGTGTCCGAGCAACGAAAGCCATGTGAAAAAGTAAATAAAATTGATTCTCTCCCTCCCTCTCTCTCTCTCACTGTCCCTCTCTCTTTAAAAAAAAAAAAAAAAAAACTAAAAAGAGAGGGTCTGCCATTGTCTTTCCTCGGCCTCCCAAGTAGCTCGGATTACAAGCATGAGCCACTGTACCTGGAGAGTTCAAGGTTTTTGGCCTGGAGACCAGAAGGATGGAGGTGCCATTGTTGTTAGCTGACATTGTATTAGCAATTACAGCGCTTGCCTGGCATGTTCGAGGACCCAGGTTCAAACCCCAGCACCACATACACAATTAAGTGTTGGGCAAGCAAAGGCCAGATGAAAAAATAAAATTAATCCTGTCTTTCCTTCACTCTCTCCCTCTCTGTCTTTAAATTTTTTTTTTTTAAACCAAGGCAGGATGAGATCACTGCGTGTTATTCCAAGGGGACCAGGAATCTAGTATGGGGTCCTCCAACATTAAAAGCTTATGGACAAGAGGAAAAATTGGCAGATGAGACACACGGTACCACCAAAGAGGTGGGAGGCCAGCTGGCACGCTGCAGGCCATGTAAAGGCACAACTTGCAGGACAAGGAGTGGTCATTTATGTCCACCGATGCTTGTGTGAAGATAATTTTTCGTTGTTTTCCTGTTTTTTATGTTTACGCATTGGTGGGTTTGGGTTTTTCTGTTTGTTTTGCAGTACTGGGGATGGAATTTACCACTGAGCTACATCCCCAGTCCTTTCTATTTTTTTTTTTTTTTATTTTGAGACAGTGTCTTATTACGTTACTGAGGGTGGCCTTGAACTCACCATCCCCCTGCCTCAGCCTCCCTAGTCACTGGGATTACCGTGTACTCCGGCTTTGCCTTGTTTTGTTTTTTTGGTTGGTTGTTTTTGGTACCAGGGATTGAACCCAGGGGTTCTTAACCACTGAGCCACATCCCCAGTCCTTTTTCATTTTGATATTTTGAGACAGGGTCTCATTAAGTTGCTCAGGGCCTAAGTTGCTGAGTCTGGCTTTGAACTTGACATCACCCTGCCTCAGCCTCTTCAGTTGCTGGGATTACAGGTGTGCGCCCCTGCGCCCCTGCACCTGGCTTAGCCTTTGCCTAGTTCCTTCCTGCCACACACATTTTTAGGCTTTGCCTAGTTTTTGATGAGGTAGTTTTGTTGAGTTGTAGGTCTTCTGCACATATTCTGCATATTAATCCTTTATATGATTTGCAAGTATTTTCTCTACTCTGTGGGTTGTACTTTCATTTGGTTGACAGTGTTCCTCTTTTTTTAAGAGAGAGAGAAAGAGTGAATCAATTTTACTTATTTTTCATCTGGTCTTTGTTTCTTTGACAATTAGTCATGTATGTGGTACTGGAATTTGAACCTGGGTCCTCACTCATGCCAGACAAGAGCTCCAACCCACTCCTTGGGCAGCTCAAACAGCAAGGTTCCCAGGTGGCTTCCCAGCTTAGGGTTTTGAGGACCCTGACTGTAATGGAAAAAGTGAATGAGGGAAATGGAGGAGAATGTCATCAGCTCAACAGTTACACAGGTTTTTTCAGAATGAAACTGTGGAGGGGTCCGGTAGAGTCTGGAACCCCTGTCCACTTCTAGACTGGGGGTAGGTATAGAGGGAGAGAGGAAAAGAAGACTAGGGTGTTGCTGGGGTGTTATCAAGGAAGGGTCCTTTTCTCTTGATGATGGAGTATTATCTGGGTTTTGGGGATTAGGTGAGCCTGGGATTTAGGGATAGATGGGTCTTGTTCTAAGATGGAGGATGATTCAAAATGGCATTGGCTAGGGGCTGGAGCGGTGGCTCAGTGGTTATGACACTTGCCTTGCATGTATGTGAGAGTCCTTGGGTTCGAACCCCAGCACCAGGTGCATAACAAAGTGTCAGGGCAATGAAGGCAACATGAAAAACTAAATAAAATTGATTCTTTCTCTCTCACTGTCCCTCTCTCTTAAAAAAATGGCATTGTCTAGGTCAAGTACTACCTAACACCGACCTTCCTGGAAAGGCTGGTTGCCTACAAAGGGCTTGATGTGTAGTACTCTCCCCAGGGCCCTTGAGTTAGTCCCAATTCCCAGGCTACCAATGAAGAAACAGA
This sequence comes from Aplodontia rufa, assembly GCA_004027875.1. Classification (NCBI taxonomy): domain Eukaryota; kingdom Metazoa; phylum Chordata; class Mammalia; order Rodentia; family Aplodontiidae; genus Aplodontia; species Aplodontia rufa. The sequence continues at coordinate 18,457 of PVKS010013266.1, read as the reverse complement.
AGCCCCCAGGTATTGTCATGAAGCAGACAGAGGAGCAAAAATAGATGCCAGGATCTTAAAAAGTGAGTAATTTTCCAAAGTTCTTCCATTTTTCCAACTGTAAACTGGAAGAGAATGTGTGTCCATGGGCACAACAGTGATAATAAAGGAGCCTCCAAGAGCCACATCGCAAAGAAGCGTGAGGCAGAGAGGATTTGGAGACCCAACCCTGAGCCCAGGGACCTCCCCAGTTCCCTCTCTGCTCTCACCTCTGCCATCTCTTGAAACCTTGAGGAAACATCATATGTATATATGTTCTGCCTACAATATATCACGTTACCTAGGGCAGCAGAGGTGTCACTGAACTTGGAATTGATAGCCTTGGGTTGAGAACTTAGCCCTACCATTCAACAGCTTGAGCATGTCTCACAATCTCAATTTGTAAAATACAGCGCAAGTGGCAAACTCAAAGCTTGCAGAAGTCCCTACCTAGCCCAGGGCTAGCACAATAGGTGCTCAGTACACATGGGTTGACTCTGAAGAGGAATGGAAGTCCTGAAACAGTGGTCCAATTTATGCGTTGAATATATCCCTTGCTGCTCTGACCTCCTCCTCCCTGACCTCCTCCAACTGACATTTTTTTCTTCTCCCTGATCCTCTCTTCCCTGATCTCCCCCATAATCTTGAGAAACAGGATTCCCCTGAATCACCTCTTTTTTTTTTTTTTTTTAAGAGAGAGGGACAAGGGCTGGAGCAGTGGCTCAGCGGTTTTGGCGCTTGCCTGGCAAGCATGAGGACCCGGGTTCAAACCCCAGCACCACGTATACAACTGAGTGTTGGAGCAACGAAGGCCATGTGAAACCCTAAATAAAGTTGTTTCTCTCTTTCGCTATCTCTCACTGTCCCTCTCTTTAAAAAAAAAGAATGAGAGAAAGAGAGGGACAGTGAGAGAGAGAGACAGAATCAATTTTATTTAGTTTTTCATGTGATTTTCATTGCTCCGACACTTCGTTGTGTACATGATGCTGGGGTTTGAACTCGCATCATTGCGCATGCAAGGCAAGCAACATAACCACTGACCCACTGCTCCAGCCCCTGAATCACCTCTTCAAAAAAAACCAAAAAAAACTCTGTTCCCCAGATGGACAGAATCACAGCCTCTGGGACAGGAGTCCCTTGTATTTCTCCTTTGCAAGCAAAAGCAACATAACTTCTTTTCCTTTGTTCTCAAAACCGTATCCTCGTTTTGGGATTGGCATAAAGGGACAAGAACTAAGTTTTTGATAACAGTCCCACAGAAGAGAAATTATTTCTAATGGCTTTGGCATTCAAGGAGAACTTATCAGCAAGCAAACTACACCAAGAGCTCTATAGTCATTACCTTATTTAATTTTTATAGCAACCACACTAACTCCCATTTTTTAGCTTTAGAGAGGTTAAGAAATTTAATCAAGCTCACAGTTACAAACCTAAAATTTACATGTATGATTCCCAAAGGCCTGATGCCCCCTCCAACTTTTTATTAAAACACAGAGGCTGGGGGCTGAAGCGGTGGCTCAGAGGTTATTGCACCTGCTTGTCAAGTGCGAGGACACAAGTCTGAACCCCAGTGTCAGAGCAATGAAAACCAATGAAAAACTAATTTTTTTTTTTTTAGGGCAGAGGACTGAACTCAGGGCCTTGTACATGCTAGGCAAGCACTCTGCCACTGAGCTAAATCCCCAACCCCGAAAAACTAAAAATTTAAAAAGATCCTCCATCTCTCTCTCTCTCTCAAAACAACAAAACAAAACAAAACAAAAACCCACAGAGGCTGGGCATATTGGCACACACCTGTAATCCCTGCAGCTCCAGAGGCTGAGGAAAGGGCTGCAAGTTTGAGGTCAGACAGCACATTAGCAAGACCCTGTCTCGAAAAATCAGGGGGGCGGGGTTGTTGGAGTTGCTGCTCAGCGCTAGAGTGCCCCTGAGTTCACACACCCCCAGAAAAGTTAAAAGAATAATTCAATAAACACATATCCTCCCAGGTTCAACAATTGTTAATATATTGCCACGTTTACTTTAGTATGCGTTCTCTAAATATATACATATTTTGAACAACTTAAGAATAAGGTACAGTTGTGAAAACTTTTCATCCCTGTTATGGACTGAATATGTTGCAACCTTAACCCCCTACGGGATCCTATTGGAGAAGGGGCCTAGGGAGGGAGCCCAAATGAGTTTACATGAATCCATGATGGGATCAGTGCAATGATAAGAGACACCACTATGGAACTTGTGCTATGAGCACGCACCAAAAAAAGGCCATGTGATCATGCAACAAGAAACTAGCCTCGCTCCACCTCCACCTCCAATCCTGGAAAACCAGGAAGAGAGCCATCAGCAGAACCAGTGCACATAGGCACCCTGATCTCCACCTTCCAGTGTCCAGAACTGGACATCCATGGTATTTGGTATTTCATGACATCTGGAGAGACTAATACAGCTCTGTGAGCTGGGATTTCTCTACTCTGTCGCCTGGTCTAGCACTGATTAGACTAATACAGCCTTTAAATACTGTTGTACATCTATCTGCTAAGAATAATCATATCTCAGAAAATTAGCAACAACATCATAAATATATCCAACCCATAAATTTAAAACTTTCCCAAATTGACTGTCCTCAGAATTCTCTTCTCATAGCTGCTTTGTGCTTTAAAAAAAATTTTTTTTTAATTAAAAAAAAAAAAAACAAGTCAGGCAAGGTCCTCACGTTGGATCTAGAACAATTCCAGTATTTCCTCCCCCTTCCCTGGTCACCCAGGGTTAGGAAGAGCCCAATTTTTAATATACATGCTTCCCCTTTGTTTAAGAGAGAGGGAGAAGGGTTTTTGTTTCTCCAACACTCAGTTGTGTACGTGGTGCTGGGGTTTGAACTTGAGCGCGGGTCCTCGCGCACTCCAGGCAAACCCTGCAACCTCTGGACCATCAAGGTTTGCAGCTCAGCTCTTTGAAAACCAACTCTTCTCTCCCTCTCCACCACGCCCCGCCCGCCCAATTAGCCCCGCCCATCGTAGCCCCGCCCCCGCCAGCGCCCCGCCCGTCGTAGCTCTTCGTAGCCCGGCCGGCTCAGCGGGCGGAACGGATAGTGTCTGGCACTCGGTTCCGCATCGCCCGCCCGGACTCTGAATTCTGGAGCACTGGGAGCCCACGAGGACACTGTTCTCAGTGGGCTTCCGGGCGCACGCTGTCCCCGTGCTCAGACCGGAATTCCCGGTGCTGCAGCTGTCGCCGTCCGTGCGCAGATTTGTGCCGCAGCCATGGGGATCTTGGAGAAGATCTCGGAGATCGAGAAGGAGATTGCTCGGACGCAGAAGAACAAAGGTGGGGGTCGGCTGGCTCGGAGTGGCCTTCCTTTCTGCCTGCCTCAGTTTTCCTGTCTGTAAAATGGGGGAACAGCTCCAGCCTCAAAGATGTGCTGCGTCTCCCCAGCGCGCCCGAGGCAGGGCCAGGTGGGGTTGGGTCCCCATGCCCCTGACTGCAGAGTCCCCCCAGAAGTCTAATCAGTGCTAGACCAGGCGACGGAGTAGAGAAATCCCAGCTCACAGAGCAAGCATCTGACCCGGAGAGAGGGTGGGCTGAGGTTCAAATCCCAGTCTCCTGATGGTTGGGCTTAGGGAGCTAATGCTGGGCAGTGCAAGGAAAAACCTGGTACAAGAGGGGCTGCACCCTGCAGCCCTGAGCCAGTGAGGTGGTGGAGGGAGTCAAGACTTGGAATCTGAAAGGCCTGGGTTTGAACCCTAGTTCCACCTCCTGTACTTGCTATGAAACCTTGGGAAGTCATTTCCAAGTCATTCCTCGGAGCCTCAATGTCCTCATCTGCAAGTGGGGATAACACCCCGCTCCATCTTAGCCCACAGATAGGCATTTACAAAGCACTGACCACGGGGTGGGCACTCAATACTTAAAGTGAATTTCCAACATAGGTACCACATAAGGGAGCAGGAGATCTGGAGATTGTGTGGGATAGAGAGGCCCAGGGGAGGAAGATAAGGGGAGAAGAATGTGACACTGGGAGGAGGTGAGACTTGAGCTGGAAGGATTTTACAGGTGAGGGGCACTGCTGAGGCAAAGGTGAATTGAGGTGAGCAGTGGTGAATCCCTGGGACTGCAAGAACAGTCTTGTTCAGAAGCAGGATGCCAAATAGAGGGAGATGCAATTGGCTGGGACCGTCCCTGGCCAGTCCTGCAGGGTAAAGCTTGCAGGAGGCAAGAAACCCAAGAAGGCTAGCAAATTGACTGCCTTCCCTTCCATTTAGGTCTGAAGGCTGAGGAGTTGTGGGGCTGCTATGATTCATTCATTCTGTTTCCTGAGCATTTAGAATGCTAGGTCCCGTTTTGAAAGTGATGAACATACCAGGCGCAACCCTGCTATCACAGATTTGACCTTCCTGTCAGTGGCTTCTAAACCAGGAATCAAATACACAAGGAAATTTCAGTCACAGTAAATATTATGAAGACGAACCAGGGTGCTAGAGTGGAGTAGGCCCTGGGGATTAGGCCTACTTAGGTGGAATGATAGAGAAGACCACAAGGAGATTAGAGCATTTGAGCTGAGACCCCCCCCCCCAAAAAAAAGAAGGAACCAGCCATGCAGAGATCTGGAGGAAGATCGTTCCCGGTAAAAGGAACAGTAGTGCAAAGGCCCTGAGACAGGAATGAACGTGGCATGTTCGAAAATCAAAAGGACTGGGCTCGAGTGTTGGCTCGGCGGTTATGGTGCTTGCCTGGCATGTGCAAGGACCTGGGTTCAAACCCCAGCACCATGTACGCAACGATGTGTCCAAGGAATAAAAGTTACATGAAAAACTAAATAAAAATTGCTTCTCTCTCTCTCTCTCTCTCACTGTCCCCTCTTTAAAAAAAAAAGCGGGGGACTGAGTACAGTGTTGGGAGAGGAAAATCCAATATTTAGGGCCTCATTGGTCATGGAAAAGACTCTGGCTAGTGGGAGAGACTAGTCTGATTTATGTTTTAAAAGTTCTCTCTGGCTGCTGTATGGATTATCACCTGTAAGGCCCGAGGAAAGTGGCAGGGAGTCCAGGGGAAGCTGGGGATGTGCTGTTACTGTGGCTGTGGTGGACACAGATATGCGAGGTGAATGAGACCTAATCCTTAGAGGTGCTGGGAATTTTGTGATTTGGGATGAGAAGGACCAAGTGAACCTGACTGTTGCTAAAGCTATCCTTGACTCTTTCTTTTCTTTTTTCTTTTCTTTCTTTTAAGAGACAGGGACAGCGAGAGAGAGAGAGAGAAAGAGAATCAGTTTTATTTAGTTTTTCATGTGGCTTTTGTTGCTCCGAGACTTTGTTGCATAGGTGGTGCTGGGGTTTGAACTCGCGTACTCGCACATGCCAGGCAAGCGCCATAACCACAGAGCCACCACTCCAGCCCCGCCTTGACCCTTTCTTACTCCCGTCAGTTCACTCATTCACTTGTTAAAACAAGTCCTGAATTCCAGATTGAGGAAGCTTGAGATACAACTACCACAGTTCATGCCATATCAGAGTGAGGAAAATATAGAATAAGATAGTTTCAAATAGTGCTAAGAGCTGTAAAGACAGTAAACAGGATCATGAGGCTGTGACAAGGCCTGGGGAGGGTGGGCTTTACCGTGAATTTATTTTTATTTTATTTTTATTTTTTTGCACCGAGGATTGAACCTAGGAGTGGTCAATCACTGAACCACATCCCCAGCCCTTTTTTATTTATTTTGAAACAGGGTTTTGCTGTTATTCACATCCTCACTAAGTTGGTGAGGCTGACTTTGAATTTGCAGTCCTCCTGCCTCAGCCTCCCAAGCCACTGGGATTACAGGCATGCACCACTGCACCCAGAAATAACCACCTTTAATTGAGTGCTCACTATGTGATATTCTAGTGCTTTCTCTGAGCCTTGTGGAAATCCATGTGGTTGCTATTTCCAACATCCTTTTTTGCAGGTTAAAAGACTGATGCGCAAGAAGATTAAGTAACTTTTCCAAAGTAAAACAGCTAGTAGGGTGGAATTCTGAAAGTGTAGAATGCTCTCTACTGCTGTATAACATTGCCCTCTGAGGCCAGGTAGGGGAGGTCCTTAGAGATGCTCCTGGAATGGTGAGAAGGAGCCAGATCTGGGAAGATATAGTTGAAGTGTAGGGAGCACTGGTTCAAAGGTCATGAGGCAGGAATGAGGTCAGGTTATTCAGAGAAGATGGTTGGAGAAGGAGCCAGGGGGCTGGGTCACGTGTGGTCCTGGTTCTCACTCTCAACCATAGTTCCCACAATTAGAAAGATTTTTTAACACTTGAAATGAAATTTCCCATTAATAATATAACTTACATACCTACAGAATTTTAAAAAAATCAATATGATGCCCTAATAGTAATACAAAGATGAGAAAAAAGGGAAGCAATTTATAGTGCAAATAGTGTTTATTTTGCTTTGTAAAATGCTGAGGTGCAGCCAAGATATGAGGAAGTTATAAGGAAACAGGGAGGCGCACGCACCTCACACGGGTAGAATCACAAGGGACATGGCACCCATGTGCAGACAGTGCTGGCCCTGGGAACCCTAACCCAGGTTTCCCTCAGTGGATGTCTTGGGGAGGATGTCATGTAGAATCTAGGAAATTCTTGGTCATGCTGGATTGACCTACACCCTATAAGGCAGCTGGCTTCCCTGGCCCCTGCCCAAGATAACCCGATGATGACTTTGCTATCAGAATGAACAGAAAATAGTCCCAGGATTTCCAGTGTGCCCTCCAGGGAGCGATGCTGCCTCATTGGGAGCTACTGACATGGGTGGGGGGTGTCTCAACAAGGAGATGAGATCTTATTCTAAATGAAGTGAGAAGCCAAGAGATATTTTAAGCAAGGGGTAGTTTGTTTTTGTTTTTTTCTTTCCTGGTTTCCTTAGTAGGGACATTGTGTGGTTCTGATGTTCCTAGGGAACGCTTGTCCATGTGTAGGGCCACGCTTGACTCATCAGGTTTGGAGACCCTGGACACTTACCTTCCGTCTCGCTTTCATCTTTAGCCACCGAGTATCACTTGGGCCTGCTGAAAGCGAAACTCGCCAAGTATCGGGCCCAGCTCCTGGAACCATCCAAGTCAGCCTCATCCAAAGGAGAGGGCTTCGATGTCATGAAGTCTGGTGATGCCCGAGTGGCACTGATTGGATTTCCCTCTGTGGGTAAGGTCAGTGATGGTCAGTGTGGGCCTTGGGGAGTGCGTGAGTTATCTTTTTGTCATTGTCACAAAGCATCTGAGAAAAACTATTTGAAAGGAGGAAATATTTTGGCTCATGGTTTCAGAGGTTTTAGTCTGTGGTCACCTGACTCTATTGCTTTTAGGTCTGTGGTGAGCAGAAACATGGTAGAAGATCTGGTGGAGAAAAGCTGTTTGCCTCCTAGCAGCCGGGAAGCAGAGAGAATGAGAGGAAAGGGCCAGGGACAAGATACAGTCCCCAAGGCACACCCCCAAGGACCCATGCTCTCCAAGTAGGCCCCACCTCCACAGTTTCCACCACTTCTCAGAGCCATTCAGCTTTGAAAGTTCCGCCTCTGAACATTGCTGCAGTGGGAATGCCTTTAAGGGATATTCTAGATCCAAACCATATCAGGGAGAAAGGCAAAAGACCATCTTCAAACAAGTGACTGGCCAAGCCTCCCCACCCTCCCGCTCTGGGTTAACCACAGGGCCAGAGAAGACCTTACCTCCCACCCACCCCCGGTCTCTTCACTCTCATTAGCAGACATCAGTCTCCTTCCTTAGCCACAGTGCACACATGTATCGAGTGTGTACCTTGTGTCAGGTCCTGGAGAAAGGGCAGGGAACAAGAGAGTTCTCTCCCTGCCCACACAGAACTCCCTTCTTCCAAAGAATGAAATCGAAAATAAATACAGATGGGGCACATCAAGTGGTGAGCTGGGGCTGGTGAGGGAGTGGGGCAGAGTCCTGTGATTCATGTCAGGGTGTGAGAAAACTTCTCTGGCCAGTGGTTATTTGAGCAGAGGAAGTGAGGGAGCGTGGAGAGCTAGGTGAGAACCTTCCAGGCAGAGGGAACAGGAAACATCTGTCTGGTGTGCTGGGTTTGAGTGAGCATCAGGGAGAGCAGAGGAGATTAACCAGAGAGGATGGGGGCCTTGGAGCATCAGAGCCTTGGCTGAGATTGAAAAGTGTGTACCGCTGCCACTTTATTTATTTGGAAGAAAGTTTGTTCTGCAACGCTGCCCAGTTGGTTTACGTTGTAGGTGGAGAGTAAGATGAGCGTCAGCGCATTTTCGTGAGCAGAAGAAAAACATGATCCAACTTACTTTAAAATTTTTATTTTAGAATAGTCTTGGATTTACAGAAAAAAATGGCAAAGGCCCTACAGAGAGTTGGCATTGCACCCCACACCCAGTTTCTGTATTGTTAATATCTGCACAAGGGTCACACGCTTGTCACAGCTCATGAATCAGTGGTGACCTGTTGTTCCCAACTCAGGTGCCTACCTCATTCGCATTTCCTTACCTTTCCCTCCCGTCGTGGATCCCATGGCTCATATAATCGTCCAGTCTCCTTAGGCTCTGCTAGGCAGTTTCTCAGACAGGCTTTGACTGGATGACCTTGACCCTGACATCAGTCAGGCATTTTGTGAAAAGCTGGGGTTTACCAGGTATTTTTCTTGTACTTAGTCTGGGGCTGTGGCTTAGGGAAGAAGCCTGTAAATGTCGAGTACTATTTCTATCACATCGAATTAAGGGTTCATCATCAATAAGACCAACCAGGTTAACGTTGACTTTGACCAGCGGGCCACGGTGTTGTGTTCAAGTTTTCCAGCCATAGAATTGCTCTTTTCTCTCCCTTTGCAGTACTGTACCTGTGAGAGGGAAGTCACTGTACACAACCACACTTAAATGGTCCTAATGGTCATAACTCCACCTCCTTGAGTGGGAAGCTCTCTATAAATTATTTGGAATTTTTTTTTGTATGGGAAGTTTTTTTTGTATCACTTTTCTCCTATTTATTTATTTATTTATTTAGAGAGAATCAATTTCATTTATTTTTCGCCTGGGCTTTGTTTTTATGAAACCTAGTTGTGTGTGTGGCGCTGGGTCCTCATGTATGCCAGGCAGGTGCTCCAGTCGCTGAGCCGCTGCTCTCCAGCCCTCCCATTTATTTGTTACTGTTTAAATTTGTTTTATTGCTGGGGATAGAACCTAGAGCCTGACGCATGCTGAGTGTGTGCTCTACCACTGAGCTCCACCCCCAGATTAGCAGTTATTTATTTTTTATTGGTGCGTTAGGATTACACGTAACAGTGGGATATGCATTGCGGCATATTTGCATATGTACGTAACAATCTCATCAGTGTCGTGTCCTAGGCATTTGTTTGTTTTATTTGATCATTGACATCAGTATGGACTTGTGGGTATTTTATACTTTGGAGTCTAGCTTCGTACCTTGTTGTTCAGATTGTTCTAACTTTGGAGCTGTTTACTTGTTTTTTGTTTCGTTTTGGTGCTGGAGGTGGAAGGCAGGGCACTGTACGCACCAGGCAAGTGCTTTGCTACTGAACCATACCTCCAGCTCAGCTTCTTTGACTATTCATTCCTGTCATTGTGTTTTCCAGCACTTACTCATCGGCACCACAGAATGCTTAAGGCTCATCTTCTATAGTCTGTGCCCTACTTTGGGGTTTACTGTTTCTCCACAGAGCCCTTTTATTGGAGAATGGTTGGTACTAGAAACCAGAATCAGGGGCTGGAGCGGTGGCTCAGCGGTTTCAGCGCTTGCCTGGCAAGCACAAGGACCCGGGTTCGAATCCCAGCATCACGTACACAACTAAGTGTTGGAGCAACTAAGGCCATGTGAAAAACTAAATAAAGTTGTTTCTCTCTTTCTCTGTCTCTTTCACTGCCCTCTCTCTTTAGAAAAAAAGAAAAGAAAAGAAAAAAAAGAAACCAGAATCAAACAGAATCTGGGTCCTGACTTACTTTTTGTGTTTTTTTTTAAGAAAGCATTAATTTTATTTTTTTCTTCTGGTTTTTGTCTTTCCATCACTTAGTTGTATATGTGGTGCTGGGGATTGAACCTGGTTCCTCACACATGCCAGGCAAGCGCTCTACCACTGAGCCACCTCTCCTGTTCCTGGGTGCTGACTTACTTTTTATTCATTTATTTACTTTTGGTACTGGGAATTGAACCCAGAGGCGCTTTACCACAGAGCCACATCCCTAACCCTTTTAATTTTGATTTTGAGACACGGTCTCGCTGAGTTGCTTAGGGCCTTGCTAAGTTGCTGAGGCTGGCTTTAAATTTGCAATCCTCCGGCCTCAGCATCCTGGAGGATTACAGGCCTGTAGTATTTTGTTATATTTGTTTTCCTGCCTGTGTAATTAGTACATGCATCAGAGAAGAGAGAAAATGATAAAAAGACCTCTGTAGTTACTAAGGACTGTGCTCCCTGGGGTCTGGACCCTGAGACGGATCTTACGTGGCACTGTTGGGGGCATGGACTCTCCCACCGTGGAAGGGCCTAAGCCTCTCACCCACAAAGGTCAGGCAGGATCATGGGGTATCTCCAAGGTTGCCTCCAGTAGCGTTGCTCAGTGTCTTGGCAGCCATTGCTCCTAGGACCATTCTATCTGTCCACATGCAAGTGCCCTCATAGCCTTCCTGGGGCAAAAGCAATCTGGATCCTGGATTCACAAGTGCTATAGGGCCTGGAGGGTTGAGTAGAGCCAGGAAGGCCTCCTAACTCATGTGGGGCGCCCCTTAGATACCGGGTACCTGCCTTTACGTCAGACTGACCTGAGGCCTCTGAGGAACGTAGGGGCCCTCTGTTATGTAGCTCATCGTTACAGGACCAAAAGGTGACTCTCTCAGCTGAGCAGTTATTCTCGAAGCAGCTACCCAAATTCACAAGCCAAGGGTGAGAAGGACTCATGTGCTCACACTCAGCAGTCTTGTAGTCTTGCAGGGACTCTCTCAGGAGACAGAGACAGGACTTCTCAGTGCAGTGATCTTCTTTTCCTAGTCCACCTTCCTGAGCCTGATGACCTCCACCGCCAGTGAAGCCGCATCCTATGAGTTCACTACTCTGACATGTATCCCTGGGGTCATTGAAGTAAGTGGGATGGTGCCAGGCCCCAGGAGGGTAGAGGGTGGGTGTTCCTGCATGGGGTTGGGCTCTGAGCTGAGCTGCTTTGCCCTAAAGTACTGGCACTTCTGGGGACCCCAGAGATGCTCAGCTGGTCCTGGAACTCTGACTAATTCCAGTAGGTCAGGCCAGTGTATGGCAGCTCTGCCGGTGCCCTTTAGTGCTCCACCCCACACCAGCTCAGCTCTGGACATTAGTTGCTGGTTGGCAAGATCCTTCTCTCCTATAAAGCTTCAGAGCCTCGGGTGGTGCTTGCCCCAGGCGGTAAGTGCTAGGACCTTGAATCTCCACAATTTCTTCGCAAGGGGCCATCACCTTAGTGATGAGATTTATGGAACCAGAAGGTCTCAAGAGTCCTGGCCAGGTAGCTCCTCTTCTAGGCTGCGGTCTGTGCCAGGCTGAGGTGGGGATGAAGGTCAAACATGGCCACAGTTGTCATCTGTTTCCCAGAAGCCCTGAGGTGTAGAGCTGTCATAGGTGTCACTGGGTCAAGCAGGTCCTTTGCAACAGTGACTCAGTCCCCTCACATGTTCTCTTCTGCTCCCTAGTACAAAGGTGCCAACATCCAGCTCCTGGACCTTCCTGGAATCATTGAAGGCGCAGCACAAGGTGCAAGAAGGGACAGGAGGGTGGGTGGGGGACAAGGTGGTGCTCTCATTGATTGTTGGGATCGGGTGTGACTGTCATGGAGATCACCCTGGATCCTTGGTTCTGTTACCCCATTTTCCAGAAAGGACAGGCTCAGGTTCAATTGCTGGTGCCATGCTATCTCTGAGTTCTCAGGCAAGTAATTGCCTCTGTTTTGTTATCAGCAAAGTGAGCATGGAAATACCACGTCCACAGCATAGTTCTAAGGGTTAAGTGAAGACATGTTCACGAAGCTTCTAGCCCGGGCTTGATACGAAGTAGGGGTAGTAAGAGCAGGTCTGTCATAATCCTGTCTCTCTACCTAAGGTAGTGACTTTTTTTTTTTTTTAAATAAGAGAGAAGGACTGAGAGAGAGAGAGAGAGAGAAAGAGAGAGAATCAATTTTATTTAGATTTTCATGTGGTTTTCATTGCTCCAACACTTAGTTGTGTATATGGTGCTGGGGTTTGAATCCGTGTCCTTGTGCATGCCAGGCGAGCTGAGCCACCACTCCAGCCCCAAGGTAGTGACTTCTAAAACAAGTCTCCATAAGTAAAACAGCTTTTGGGCTGAGGAAGAACACCAGGGGAATCACAGCACAGGGATGGCGTCGGACCATGGTGGCACTGTAATGGACAGAAGGAACCTGGGATGTTGGGGACTGGGTGGAGGGCCTGCCGTGTGGCCATGCCTGTGTGTGACCTCCTCCCTTCTACCCATCCAGGGAAAGGTCGTGGCCGTCAAGTGATTGCTGTGGCACGTACGGCTGATGTTGTCATTATGATGCTGGACGCCACCAAGGGAGAGGTGCAGAGGTCTGCGCGGTGGGGCAGGGGAATAGGTTTACATGTCTAGGGAGGGTCCCATGTTTTCCTGGGCTCACAGTGGGTGTTCCATGGGTCGCTGGCTCTCACATAAGAGTGAGATTGGTAACTGTTCAGCTCTAACCTAGCAGCACACAACATGGGATGTGCTTTCCTCCGGGCTGTGTCTAGATAGCACAGGGGACAAGCAGTATGGCCTGGCTCTGGCTCCTGTGTCCAGGTCACTGTCCAGAATCTGCCACAAGCCCAGCACTGCACAGCAGAAGTGTTGGTCCTTCCCACAGCCTCCCTCTGCAGCAGTAGACCTCACCTGGTCACTTCCAAGGGGCTCATGCTGCTTGCCTGTGTGTGCTAACTATACATGGGCCGGCCTCCCCTCCAACTATGGCAGAAGGGTTTAAAGGCTCCACTGCAGCTTTGGGGCGTTGGGTTGCTGGGGGTCGAGAAGAGAGTTGGTTTCCATCTGAGTGGGCAGGGGGCTTCCTGGCTAATGTGGAGGTATGCAGTCCGCTTGTAGGCAGCCAGTGAGGGGCTCATGTAGCGCTCTGCCTAGGGGTCTGCTGGAGAAGGAGCTGGAATCAGTGGGCATCCGCCTCAACAAGCACAAGCCCAACATCTACTTCAAGGTAGGCTTCTTTGTGGTCAGGGCCGCAACAGGTTTGGACCAGCTGGGCCTCTGTGGCTGCCAAGGGACCATTGCTGTTACTTATTCATCAGCAGCTCTCCCTGTCCCTCTCTCCTGCTGCAGCCCAAGAAAGGTGGCGGCATCTCCTTTAACTCCACGGTCACGCTGACCCAGTGTTCAGAGAAGCTCGTGCAGCTCATCCTGCACGAGTACAGTATCCTTCCCAAAGGGCAGTTAGAGCACCCAAGATAGAAGCCACCTGGCACCCGGGGACAGCAGAGCACCTCCAGCAACCTCTGAGGATCTGATAGCCTCTGGAAAAGCTCTGGCCAGGCTACACAAACCTGCCAGGGTTGCCCCAAAGGAAGGCTTCCTGGCTTCTCACCTTGGCTAGTGACATCTGGAAGAAAGACAAGATGTCATGGGAAATAGCCTGAGAACTGGCAGTTCCTGGCCTGGAGAAGCTTTAGGAAGAACCAGAGGCTGTGTGCATGCCTGTCATCAGGTGCTTGGAAGACAGGCCCAGGGCCTTGGAGGCAGCGTTCAGCTTAGCATATGCAGATATGATAGCCAAGTGAGTTGTGAGCCCCTGGTCACCAAAGATGTGCAAGCAGGGGCAGAACAACAACGCGCTTGTGGGACAGACTGTCAGACCGGCTTTCCATGATGCTCCTGACACCTGGAGTTCCATGGATGCACTTTGGGGGTCCTAGAAGTACATTCCCCCCCTGCCCCCACCTAACCACAAAAATAGCAATTATTTATTGATTGAAATTTTGTTTTTTGTTTTTGTTTTTTAAAGAAAGAGGGGACAGTGAGAGAGAGAGCAAGAAGCAATCTTTATTTAGTTTTTCATATGACTTTCATTTCTGGGACACTTAGTTGTGTATGTGGTGCTGGGGTTTGAACTTGCGTACTCGCACGTGCCAGGCAAGTGCTGTAACCACTGAGCCAACCGCTCCAACCCCTGAAATTTTTACATATGGTGGTTTGGGGGAAAAATGAGAGGGCTCCTCAAGCTTTAAAATCTTGCAAGCAGCTCATGACCAAGGCCCCTTCCAGCCAGCATATTTTCTCTTTGGGGCCCTTTGGGGCTCCTAGAGCGTGAGGGGGGCTGCTGGTGCACAGGTTTTCCTTAACCTGAGCCTCTCAGAGATCTTCAACGCAGAAGTGCTCTTCCGAGAAGACTGCTCCCCAGATGAGTTCATCGATGTGATCGTGGGCAACCGGGTGTACATGCCCTGCCTGTATGTAAGTGGCGCCATCACTCAGGGGTGCCCGTGTGAGTGGGGTGCCCTGGCCTTACTCTGATTGCCTTTTCTGAGCTCCTATGCCCTAGATGCCTGACTGCCTCTGGTCCTGCCTCAGGCAGACTCCTTGAAAGGAGCAGGGAGAGTTGGAGCTGTCCACATCCTCCCCCTGGCCTCTGCCTTGGTGGCTGCTTCACTCTTGCAGACATGGAGAGCCTGAAAGCAGGGCTCTAGCCTAGCCTTCCCTTCTGTGGAGGAATCAGCCACCCCCAAGTCCCCTTACTTTTCCCTGTACTTGAGGCAGCAGTAGGGGAGGGGGGTCTCAAGTGAGCAAGGGTGGGCCTGTGGCCAGATGCAGGCAAATGAGACACTTTTCTGCCTCACTTTCCTCCTTTCCTCCCCCACCACCCATCTCCTCTCAGGTATATAACAAAATTGACCAGATCTCCATGGAAGAAGTTGACCGCCTGGCCCGGAAACCCAACAGTGTAGTTATCAGGTGAAGCTCTGACCTGTTGCTTTGCTATCCCTTCTGCATCCTATCCTGACTGACATACCTCTTAGGCACCTCTGGCTGCACGTGGCCTTATGAAGCCCAGCTTCTCCTCCCAGGGGAGAACACTGTGTTTCTGAGGACCAGGAAATGAATAGGAATGGTCCCCTCACCTGCTGCTGGTGCCGTTGGCCTGTTCTTGGTGTTTGGTGGACTCTGGTTAAGCAAATGGAGAAGGATTTCAGCATTGAGTTTGAGTGGCTAAGAGCTTCTTACCTAGTAATGAAGTACAGTACCCCTCAAAGCCCTTATACCTCCTCTCTTCTCGTGCCCTGGAAGGAATGGTTTCTTTCTGACCACAGCTCAGGGAAACAGGAACTAAACTCTTAGATGGACAAGGTCCACCCCTGGCCACTGGCTTCCTGCCCTTTTTTTGCAGAGTGGGTCCCAGGATACTTGCACTCCAGGCCAGCTGTACTCTGCTGACAGATTTTCACTCCCCTGCCCTGCAAGGTTCCTCTTTGGAATTGGACTGACCTTGCTGCTTTCCCGGCTCAGTCCAGGCGATCTGCAACTTCCTGTGAAGCCCAGCTTTTGGGAGCAAGATGCTCAGGGACCAAGTGGGGGTGGCTGCTGCAAATAATGGACAAGGACCTGGTCATTGCAGCTCCTGCAAACAGCATGTCCCTTTCATAGGGCAGTCTCAGCTCCTCTCTCCCCTTATCATATCCCAGGCCCCTTGGGCTGCTTAAGAACATGCTTGTCCTCGGGGCAAGAGAACATGGACACCTTTACCTGCTCATGCTCACATAGTTCTTTAGAAATTGGGACACCATTTGGGGTCACATGGCTGTGAACTGTCAAGTCAGGGCCTGCCCCCATGTACCTCCTCCCCCAGGTCTAGCTGCCTTCAGCTCCTGGGTTCTTTCCTCTTCATGCTGAAATCCCTGTGGGCTACCTTGGGTCTTTGTCAGCCTCTCTCTCCTCTCAGGGAGATGTGAACTCTGGGTGTCAAGAGTTCTCAGTCTCTGTCTGTGATCCCATCAGCCCCAGCCCCAGAAGTCTCCCATAATGGGCCTGAGTCTGACATGGATGCTGTGGGCCCTTCATAGAGCATAACCATACTGGCCCTAAGGGAGAATCACCTCTGAGCATGAATGTCATGGGTAGCCAGGGGCACATCAGGATAAAATACTAATGTCAGTCCCATGAGGACTGACAGGGCCACACTGGTCTTGGTGCTCGTGCCTGGCTGGCAGAGGTCATCACTGATGAGAAGTCTCTGGGCCACTCAGGCTGCGCCTGACTAGCCACCTACTTCCCCTGCAGCTGTGGCATGAAGCTGAACCTAGACTACCTGCTGGAGATGCTCTGGGAGTACTTGGCCCTGACCTGCATCTATACCAAGAAAAGAGGACGTGAGTCCAGTGGCACTCGGCTTGAGAAATGGCTGAGCCTCTCTTCCCCCAGGGTGCTGCTAAGCCTGTGCACGTGGCACCCAGAGACCCCGGTTCCAGTCCTGGCCCAGGTTGTGTCAGAGTGGGCCACTGCTCTCCCCTGCACGCTGTGGAGACCTCCACATGAGCCTGTATGGCAGAGGATGCTGAGTGCTCGGACTGCTGGTCAAGGCAACTCTGGAGTCCCCACTGACCATGGCAGTCCCTGCCGCCTTTTTTTTTTTTTTTTTTTTTTAAAGAAAGACAATCAATTTTATTTATTTTTTTTCATCTGGCCTTTGTTTCTCAGACACTTAGTTGTGTGTGTGGTGCTGGGGTTTGAACCTGGGTCCTCGTGCATGCCAGGCAAGCGGGCTGTAACTGCTGAGCCACCGTTCCAGCCCCAACAATCCTTGCCCTCCAATCTCCCTCTGCAGCGGCAGGCCCCACATCAGGAGCTTTTAGTAGTCTTCCTGTGTCACATGCATTCACAGGCCCTGGAGACCCCACACCTCAGTTCTGGGTATTTTGCATCACCTCTGACCTGTTGGCAAAGAGAGAGCTATAGCTTCCCTGCCTAGGCTCCAGAAGCTACTTACTTCCTGCCCATTCAGTCTGGATGCTCAAAGTGGCTTATCTCCATACCATCATGGTGGATGGGGTGGCAGGCATCATGGATTTTGATTTTCTGTGTTAAGGTCAGAATTATAGTTGTAGAAAACAGCACAAGGATCTTGTGTTGAGGATATACCAAGTATCAGGAGCAAAATTAGTCCAAGGTTGGGAAGATCAGAAGGCCTCTACAGCACAGGCCGTGACTGCTTGATGCTGTCCCCCATCTCCCTGCAGAGAGGCCAGACTTCACAGATGCCATCATTCTCCGGAAAGGGGCCTCCGTGGAGCATGTGGTGAGTTTAAACCTCCTCAAACAAGGGGGTGGGGTCTGTGGGCTCTGGGGCTCCATTCTGCCTGGGGTGCTCAACTTACCTGGCTCTTGGTTGCTAAAGAAGGATCTGGAGTTACATGGGCCAGAGTTGCATCCACACCACCTCTTCCCAGCTGCCTGCTAGGGTTCTGCTGTTCTGTAAGGTAGGGCGATGCTGCCAGCCTCCCTGGTGGTTAGGGAGGTCGCAGCAAATGAGGGCAAGAACGATAGCAGCAAGCGGTGGGCTATTACCCTGTTCCTGGTGCTGCAGGCTCTATGGGGCCATGGCTGTTGGCCATTCCAGTGTTCAGTCCAAGAAAGCCCCTGATGTATCATTAGCAGGGTTCTCCAGTGGAGCTGGAGCTGTGGATCTTGGGAGGCCTCAGACCTGTTTCTGTCCCACGATCTAGTGACAGACTGGCCACTTAACTCCCAGCCTGGCCTGCCTGGATCTGCTCTATGTCCCATCTCCCAGCCTGGGGTGGCTTTGACTGCTTCCTGCATAGTTTTTTTGTTTTGTTTTGTTGTTGTTGATTTTGTTTTTGTTTTGTACCAGGGATTGAACCCAGGGGTGCTTTACAACTGAGCCACGTCCCCAGCCCTTTTTTAATATTTTGTTTTGAGATAGGGTCTCACTAAGTTGCCTAGGGTCTCACTAAGTTGCTTAGGGTCTTGCTAAGTTGTTGAGGCTGGTTTTGAAGTTGTGATTCTCCTGCCTTAGCCTCCTTGCAAGCCCTGGATTACAGGCAGTGTTGAGGAAAGTAGTAGGCTGTGGTGGGGGACAGGGAATGTGGTGTGCCGGGTGGGCTGCAGGCCACAGCTAGAGCCAGCAATTGTAAGCGACAGTGACCAAGCAATTGTGGCTACAAATTGAGGCAGATGTCCTGAAAAGCCACCCTGGCCTGTTCTGAAATGGCATCTGTCAGACTGTGTTCAGGAAGGGCAGGAAGAGGGCTATAAAACTATAGGAGTGTTCCTACCAGGCACTGTGGCTCTCAGGCAGAAGTAGGAATGTGGCCATGACTGAGAAGCCATTTTGAAAGGGGCATGTGGCATCCCTGACTGGAGGTTCAGTTGCTGTAGCGTCTGCTGTGGGAATAGCTGCTGCTCAGCATGAGCCCTGGACTTGGGGTG
>PVKS010013265.1:40867-51445 GCA_004027875.1 Aplodontia rufa | reverse complement strand
TATATATATATATGTATGTATATATATACACACACACATACACAAACACATTCACACACATATGCATGCATTTATATATTTTATAATGTCATTGTCCAGGTTTTGATATTGGGAAGGAAAGCTGTAGCATGAATGTACATGTATGTATTCTGTAATCTTGTGTTGGTCTAGTAGCATGAGTTAAATTCAGAGAAGATGTAATGCTTTACAATCTAATACTTTTTTTAGAGTTATAATGGGAAGGGGAAGGGAGGGATAAGGGAGGGTAATTGGGGGGGCACTCCTGGGGATAATTGCAATATCCAGAATATATGCATATTTTATACACATTTTATATTATTTTGTTAAAATCTTGTAAGGTTGCTCAAAATAAAAAATTAAAAAAAATGTCCTTATATTAAAAAGTAAATAAAATAGAAATAAAACCTCTAAAAAAAAAAAGAAAACTGGAAAAAAATTTGGAAATGAATTTTATCAACAACAATCAACTGTGGCTTAACTCTTTTTTTTAAGAAATTTTTTTTAAGAGAGAGGGACAGTGAGAGAGACAGAGAAAGAAACAACTTTTATTTAGTTTTTCACATGGCTTTAGTTGCTCCAACGCTTAGTTGTGTACGTGGTGCTGGGGTTTGAACCTGGGTCCTCATGCTTGCCAGGCAACCACTGAAACCGCTGATCCACCGCTCCAGCCCTGTGGCTTAACTCTTTTTGCAACATTAGTGATTGAATGCTTTATAGTTCCTTCCACTTTATTCTTGCTATCTGAATTTTTCAACTTTTGCATATATTTCTTTTGCAATCATAAACCCACAATATATATTAAATGTTTCTTTTGTCTTATATCATTGTAGAAACAAAATGCATGTTTTCTCATAAGAAATACACATCTGCTGTACCATTGCTTTATGAAATTATATTGTGCTAATTGAAATATTATTAGAAAATAAATTCTTTGAGAATAAAAACTATGGCAAATGCACGTGGATACCTTTCTGTGCAGCTAGCACTGGGCCTTGCACATAGTACTTATTGAACCTTAGATTGAATTAAACTCAAATATTTAGGACTGATTATTATCCACCTCAATTCCATTTTATCAACCACCTGATGTATTTGGGTTTGATAAACTCACAAGATATGTTTTCAACTCTCTAAAAATATTTTTTTAAAATTTCTTAGAAAAAGTATGTATCATATGGCAAAGAGAAGTTGAGGCATATTGTACACATAAACTATAAAGGCTCTGACTTATATTAAAGACAGTAGCTTCTATTACTGCATTCCTGGGTGAGGATATACATAAGCTTAAGAAAATCATCACATACTTGAAATGCAATGATCCAATAATTTGACAATTCAGTTTTTTAGGAATGACTTCCCATCATTATTTCAGGGGAAAAATGATCTACTCTTAGCATATAATTTTAAGTGAATTGTTTGGAATGTAGTGCTATTGTCTTTTTTATGAATTGAAAAGATACTTGCTGTTTTTCAGTCCCCAAAATGGGTTAAAATAAGTGTGGCAAGCTGGTTACAGGTCTCAGATTAGAGCGTCATGCCTTCTCCAATGATGCTCAAGTTGGACCATTAATGAACAAGGATCTCTGGAAGGAAAGTATCATTATGTATACAAATTTACCTAGGATTCCAAGAAACATGTGGGACTTAAATGGGTCCTCAGAACATGCAATGTGAGCCAGAATGTGTGACACATCTATTTGCTGATTTGGGTTAACTATAAAAACACAAAGTTTATATTTTCTGAAATTATATATGTTCTGCAAATTGTACCAATAACTAAGTAGAAGGAAAAAAATCTAATTTGACTAGACTGCTGATTGATTTCCTAAAGTCCCATTGCTTTTCGATTTCTCAGTGATGACATACTTCTCTGCAGTCAATATGCATCTCTTAATTTGTTTGCAGGAAAATTGGCCTCTTTTGCCTTCTCAAATCACACTTTGTAATCAATGGCTATGTTCTAAATGGAACTCAGAAACGTCTTTAGAAATCGAGGGCAATTTCAATAAATTATTTTTAGCCTTCTGTCCCTCTAGGAACTTATTATTATCATAGCACACCAGTGAATTATTTTTTTCTTTCTTGAATCTACAAACCAACACATATTCTATTATTATAACTCCAAATTTACAGACAAGCCATATGCTATGAATAATTTTTTTCAATACAATCTATTCCTAAATTACTTCTTGGAAATATGCCACAGTTACATCATTCCTATGATCTTTTAAAGCTTAAAATCTGAAACTTCAGTTATTTTGCCTTTTAACGTAAATTTTCAATATCTGCACATGGAACAAAGTCTAATTTTTAGGAAACCAAAAGGCTTCTAATCTGATTAAGAGATTCAGGTTGAGCAAGACACTAAGGATTGGGATTCAAAGTCCAAATTAGGTTAGTAATCATTACAGCTTAGAGTAAGCTATTTCATTTAGAATTGAGTGCCTGTTGTTACACAACATAGTTGATCTTTCACAGAGATCAGTTAATGTGTTACACTTTTATTTGGAGTTTCATATATCTGAACCATTTCAGTTATCACTGCTGAAGTAAACCTCACCAGGAGAGGACCAGAATATAGAACTTTGATTTTAAACCCAGTACATTAACAAAGCACCATCCTTGATTTTTTTTTTAAAGAGAGAAGGATAGTCAGAGAGACAGAGAAAGAGAGAAACAACTTTATTTAGTTTTTCACATGGCCTTCATTGCACCAACACTTAGTTGTATACGTGGTGGTGGGGTATGAACCCGGGTCCTCATGGTTGCCAGGCAAGCACCAAAACCGCTGAGCCACCACTCCACTCCCACCACCCTTGATTTATCTATCTTACAAAAAAAAATGTTCCTTATTAAGTAGCAACAAATGTTAACCTCCTATTATAACATTTAGCCACAGTATGAACCAACAGTTCATTCATTAGGACAAAAGACAAAAGTGAAGAAAAAACCACTGTTAAAACCAGAATGAAGATACCAGAAAAACTATCAAAGTTTATGGTTGAAGTTTCTCAATAAAGTCATTTAAGGTAGGTCATAGAATTCACCCGGACTGAAGCTAAGCTATGGAGCTGCCACTGATCACTCACACTTAAGGGTTATCTGCTCACCAATGCTGTCCCTGCAGGACTCCTGTGTGTGTGTTAAGGTACTGATAAACTATATAAAGTTAAAACAACATATGGAATTCTCAAGGCACTGTTTCTCACTACATCTTTTTAAAACAACTTCACTGTAATGCTGTTAGAATTATAAAACAAGAAAACAACTTTCCCGAAATGATTTATATTTGTACATATGTAAGTAACTTTTCTGAACTTGTTAGTAGCAGGATTAGTGTAAGAGCCAACATTTTTAAATTCTAGACTTGTGCTTAGATGTGTGTCTTTGTTTTGATTTTTCATTAGCCATAGGTTATATGTAAGGATTACAGTATTAATTAAAGAAGAGTATTAGAATAAAATCCAGTAAATGAGGAGTCTAGAGTTTCAAGAGATCATGAGACATGAGTAAATCTCAATCTCTTTGTGTTGGTCTCCTCCTTTGAGCAAATGTGGATAAGCTTTTTAAAATAAACATGAAGGGGTATTTGAGAATTTCTATCCAGTTCAACTCATCATGTTCCAAGTACTATGATAAGCATGGGGTTACTTTGAGGGAGGCAAACACTAAACAATTCATTACACATATTAAAAAAGGGAGACCTACTGTATATGGAAGAAAGATGGGCACTCTAAGATGGAAGGATAGTCTTAAAAGGTGAACATATGTTAGAGAATATACTGGGTATTGTGTTTGAATTCTGTGAGGTTCCCTAGAAGAAAGATAATGAGTTATAAAAGTCATATTGTTCTAATTTCATATGAGAATATTCATAGTAATCCTCAGCTCACTTGTTTTCAAACAAGTGAAATCTTTGAAATTAATATCTCCCCCACCAAATTCTTGAGTGAAATGTAAATTAAAAATTTATGGTATGGCTAAATACTACAGGTGTTTTCAGAATGCTGTGAATTTCCCCATATCTTACTTGCTTCTTGTTTCTTTTCTTCCTTCACATTCTCTTTTCAAAATAACTACGTTGGTTACTACACAGTACAGTCAAGATGACATTGCACCTAAAATTATTAATCAACATCCTTGAGAACACAGTGATAGTCATGAACTTTTTTTTCCCTAGAAAACCATCTAGTTGGAAGAGAATAGATGAACCAGAGCTAATTTCTTTCTTAACTTTGTTTTTAAAAACAATTTTCATAAACTGTATGAGGTTGATAATTACAGTATAATGTCATCTAATTTGACTTGAAGATCAAGTTTTGGTGATGAATACATGCATACTTGCACCAGACACAGACACACTATGTACACTACAATGATAGATAAAAGAAATAAGATTTCCAGGGCTCACAATAGTTACATCAACTTTCCATTAAAAGCTTTAGAATTTAACTAATCTCATTTAGTAATAACCTAATTAGCAAAAGTAAGGAAATAATAATATGGATTAATTTATTATCTATTTTATATAAATTATATGATGAAATTCATTTACAAGCCTTAGAATGCAGGTTATAAATGACTATGATAATGTGTTAAGTACCAAGAAACCCAATTCAACCTCTAAGTACATATTTCTTCACTGAAATTGCTCAAAATGCATTCTTCAAATTGTTCTATCTGCATTTATTTCCTACCAGCTGGAAAAGAGGGTGTGAGGGAAAAGTAAGATGAGAGGTGAGAGGATAGAGGTAGGAAAGAAGGCTTTTCTCATACCACAGTCCTGCACCACACTCTTCAGTATTTAACACAAACTAAATTAGTATGTTGTCCTAATAAACATGACTGACAATGGTTTTTATCCCCAGTTTCAGTCAAATGCTAAGAAAAATAATTCTTGATTTTACTTTTTATTTTTCGACTAAGAACCCCAAGCAGCCATTTCAAAATCATTCTTCTCTTTAAAGACTGGCTCAGTTCCTCTTGGCTGCCTCATTTGCATTTATGTTTTGGATATGAATTACATGCTACAAAACCCTCAATGTGCACCTGATGGGCTCCTGAATTCTCCCCAAGTAATAATTTCTCTTATTACCAAAAAATGAAAAAGGCCAGTTCATCAGCCCATATGCCAAAATTATTTTATTTTCCTCAAAATAACATTTTTTGCAGTAAAGTCACAGAACTATTATTTCAATATAGGTAACAAAACTCCCTCTGCATACTTACTAAATATTTTACCTTCTCTAGGAATAGAAAGCAGAAGAGCATATAAACACTGAAATTCCAAGTTGAAGATAGGTGAATTTTTGTTTTGTCTTGGTTTGCTTTGGTTTGTTTGACATTTAACAAAGCCCATGAAAATAGAAGATCTCTGCTCTAGCAGAACACGCTAGAGAAAACTCCATAGTGAATCTTTCCCCTGATGATCCAGAGACGGAGAACAATTGCCAAGTATCTGTGTATAGGCCATGAGGACTTATTTTGGTATTCAAGTTGCTTAAAGCATGCATCATTTTTAACATTCATGCAGAATCTTCACTTTCCTTCTTTAAATAAGCAGATTTTTTTTCATCTATTATATGATGCAACAAGAATGGGGCTGAGGCGCCCAGGGGAGGGCAAGCCAACCTTGTGAGCAGGCTGGAAGGCCTAAGCCAATCAAAGAACACCAGCAGATTGACAGGCCTTTTGGTCCCATTAAAAATATAAAAAACAAGTTAATCTTTACTGTTATAGGCTCCATGCACTTCCTCTTTTCGCTGGGTTTCCATATAAGCTTGAGTGTGACTGCTAATAAACTTGACCTGACTCCCTGCGGTGTCTGCTTGTCTTTGGGAAGGCTGGGGAAAGGGCACCAGGCACCACAGTGCGCTCACCTTTCCCGCTGCTGACTGGGTCCCTCTTTCCGTTCCCTGCTATCGAGGGGCTGAGTACATCAACCCAACAGTCTACTTAAAAAAAATTCCTAAACCTCTGAGGAATATTGAAGTTTCTGAAGGCCGTAACTCCCCTGTTGTTTGGACAACCCCTGTCATATCACCACAAATCCCCAGAAGGATTCATAAACTTACCTGAGATGCATTCACATAGGAATATTTAGGATGAGATACACTAACATAATGGAAAAACTATTAAATACATTATAGAATTAACTTAAAAGGCTACCAGAGTCAAACCACAGATTCTAGGCAAAATTACATTTGGTGTAAACATGCAATCTACCTTTCAGCTTGCAAATCTCCAGAAGCAAAGATTGCATATCTTATTATGCTAATAGTTACAAGATGTCAAGAAATTTTTCTGATCCAAAAATCCTCTTATCCATTTGTAAGTTACCTATCTGTATCCATCACAGGTTGCAATGAAGGACAGCTATTATCACTACTACATCATCATTATTTATTGTCTCCTTTAATACTAGAAGCTAAAGGAAGTAAGTATTGAGAAAAGCTTGATTTTTTAAATCTGAGCTGTGAAAGATTTGTGAGATGATAAGGGCAGTAAAAGTAGCAATAGATTTGTAACAGCATCTACAATACCTCTTTAAGCTCAGAGGAACAGAGGAACCAAGGCTTCGTCCAATCCAAGGTCATGCAGAAAAAAAAAAAAAAAAAGAATAAGAGTGAATATGAAGCCAATCCAGGACTTTCAGTCTCCTGTTCTTACTGCTTGAATAGTCTCACTATCATTAAAGTTCTTTTCCATTCAGGTTAGACAGGGCCCTATGGGATTCATTCCCCCTCGTGTGAGTTGCTTGACTGAGCCATACATTTCTATTGGCCCTATTGATTAGGCATCTGCTTCTTCTGTGAGGATGGTTTGCTCTTGTGGAACCGTGTTTAGCAGCTGTTACAGTTCAGATGAGTGTTGACAGGATGAAAATTAAATTAACACCCAATAACATTTTAACACCTGGTCCAACAACTGCAATATCATTGAATTTCACCTTTTGGAAATTGCTTCGGGAGTTAATTCATCCTTACTTTGACTTTGACCTGAGGAGACATTCCTATAATTTTGCCACAAAAGACTCTGCCTTGACTGTTCATTTATAATTTCCATGAACCTCCCTCTGATCCATGTTCAGTGACTGCATGGGCAATCTTTGAAAAATACTCAGTAGAAATATCCTATTGGAAGACGCCCCCTCCTGATGGTAGCTTACCAGCAGGCACAAACAAAACACACCAGCCATGGAGCAAGTGTGTTTCGCTGCTGCAAAAGCCAGACTCACAGGCAAATAACCAACTTCCCAGGAATGTGAAGTTGGAAAGAACATCTGCCTCAGGCACTGGTGACTCCCTATGTCTTGACTGGTTTGTGAGGAGTGTCTGAGGGAGGTTGTAAAGCGCCCCTTTTAAGCCAGTAGACTCTAAAGTCAGACTGCTTCTTATAAAACGTCCAACTCTCCTGATTCTGGAGCATGTGACATTTTGTAAGACACTTAAATTCTTACACCTCAGTTTCTTCATAAAACCCAACTAGTCAAAGCACCTATTTTGCAAGGTTGTTTTCATGATTATACAATCCATATAAAACTCTTAGATTGAGAGTGTCCAACAGGGTCTGACACATACTAGTCCTTAGTCTTGGGAACCTCCTATAATTTCAGTGTTTCTCTGAGCTGAAAGAGAACTTTGGGATCGTTTATACCTGTCCTCTTGTTTTACTGTGAATTAAGCACAAGAAGACGCCATAACTTATGTATGCCATACATAAGATATGTATGTATCTACATAGTGCTTAGGAAAAAAAAAGACATTTTTATCAAAACTTTTATTTTCTTTTTATAAGACTGCCAACTTTTTAATATGCTATTTATTTAGGAAGAGTCTGTGTCCATGCTAAATAACTCATTCATTTAAGTTCCTCCTGTAATTTTCGTCCTCCTCTGGGAGAAGGAAATGGTGTTATTTGCTATTTGCCAGGGCTATTAAGAGACGTAGATGATAAAAGTATCATGCTATCATTTGCTGTTCAGAATTCCTATCAGATGCTAGATGTTCCATCAAAGATAAATATAACTTACAGGCAGGCAAGGAAAAAAGTGTTGTCACATAACCACATAAAAAATGAGTTTATTAACAATTGTTAGAAAATTACAATGTATAATGTGAATTTTCTTGTTTCTATTGCCTTCAGTTTTGTCACCAATTATATTTCTAGGGAAGGAGTCTGCAGGGAGAATTAAATATTTTCATTTGCTTAGTTTTTTTTTTTTACTTGTAAACATTTTTTAGCAAAGTTTTATATTTCTAAAGATTGGTATTATAAATTACAATGAAATTTGAAGATTAATTATGAATTGTATTTATTCATCCATTTTTCCCATTTGCCTTCCCTTCCCCACCCAACAGTGATAGAGATTAAAGACTTCATTTTTTCTGTTTTATGATCCATTATCTATTTTCCACTTTATTTTTCTTTTCATTCTAAATATATGATATGATTTGCAAGGTACACTCTGGGGCAATAATTACTTTCACAAGTTATTCTATAGGGGCTGGAGTGGTGGCTCAGTGGTTTCGGCGCTTGCCAGGCAAGCACAAGGACCTGGGTTCAAATCCCAGCACCACGTACACAACTAAGTGTTGGAGCAACTAAGGCCATGTGAAAAACTAAAAATAAAGTTGTTTCTCTCTTTCTCTGTTTCTCTCACTGTCCCTCTCTCTTTAAAACAAAAACAAAAACAAAAACAAAAACAAAAACAAGTTATTCTATAAAATTATTTTAATTCTTTTAAATAAAACAATTCAATCTAATAAGTTGAATTTTCCAAAATTCAATGTTAACATTATATTTTTGGAAAAATTATTTTGTAAAATGAACTAAAATTTCACAAAGAATAGAAATTTGGGGTCAGGTGGCAACAAGGCCCTGAGGTTGGTCCTTGCCCTGGGGGGAAAAAAAATAAGAATTGGGAGGGGTGTGAGGAAACTGACTATTCTAAACCTGCTGGTTTGAGTAAGGCAGTGTTCCAGAAGTGGAGATCGCATGTTGAGGAGTATTGAGTGCTTTCAAAATGTTATATAATTGCTTAATTGCCCACTCTCTTAAATGTTTCCCTAAGTCCCCTCAGGCAAATAAAGCCTTCATTACCTTAGCTCTGGGAAGGATATAATCATCCTGGGGAACGTACACATATAATTTTAAATGTATAAGAATTAAAAATATAATAACATACTCAACAACATATACATCATTAATTCCTTCTATATTTCTGAGATGAAAGCACACATATCCTGAGACAAGTGTGTTTTTTCCTTAAAAATAATAAAACTAATAATAATAAAGAAAATTATTTCTGGTTACTTGAGTACACATTTATAACACAAAGAAAGATTACAAAATTCACAAATCCTCACAGATAGGGTAGTGATTTTTATCAACCTTTTGTAAGACTAATTACTTAGCACCAGAAAGTAGTCCTACTAAAGTTCATATACTCACCCTGTTGTCAGGATTAATATTTTAGTGTCAGATGAGAAATGAGAAGAGAATTTTTATAAACCTTTGAGTACAACCGGAGGGGCCTCAGCAGCAAAGGACACTTTGCTTTTGGATGTTTTAATTATTCTATACAACATTGTGTTGTGGTTGTTTGGGAAAGAAATATTGTTTTCCTATGGGAAGTAGAAGCAAGAGAAAAGTAGAATAGAAATGGAATTTCCCTTCTATTTCATTCCCAATCATGGACTTATGAAGTAACCATTCATAAAAATTACAGAACTGGAAGAGATCCTAATATTTCATTCAGTCCACACCCATGCCTTCTGGAAGAAAACAGAAAATCAGGAAAGGAGAGAAAACAGTTATAGAATTTTGAATTTTGAAAAGGCAGATTTTTAGCATCTGATAATATTTAGAAATATTCTAGAACCTGGGAAAAATCACACTGCTTTGCTCATCATGTTCATAATCACATTATCCAATTACACAGAATATGATAATTTTGGCAATGAGGGCAGTTATATCTCCCCTTCTGGTATTCCACCAAAGATGAGAGCAGCAGCAGCAGCAGCCAGCATTCATTCATTTGTTAAAAATCCATAGAATCATATATCTAGAATTGATGTTCATGATCAATTCTAGGCACACTTTACAGATATGCAGACTATGACTGTAAAATGTGGCTTTCATTGCCTATTATCACACAGTCAGAAGAAGATTCAAATGGAGGGACACTACGTGAAAAGTCAATATACATCTTACTACACCAAACTTAACTGAATTACTCCCTTTCTTATTTGTTATCAACAATTAATAGGCAGCAGAAACTAACAGGAATATGAAATTTCTAGAAATTTTACTCCATTTGACAAAGACAATCAGGGTCTTAGCTTCTTTGGTGGAGGTCAGATGTGGTACAGGGAACCACTTGCTTTAAGGTCCACCAACCTGCTCTTAGGGTCTCCTCAAGTACTACATGTGACTCTGCATAATTATACATCCAAACCAAGAATATTTTAGAAATGAAAGTTGAAATATATGGATTTGATACCAATATATACTAGCAAATATATATATATATATATATATATATATATATATATA
>PVKS010013265.1:0-40767 GCA_004027875.1 Aplodontia rufa | reverse complement strand
TAGATAATACTTTTCCTTCATTGCCATAGCCATTTTAGATATTTCCCTAATTTTACTTTTAATATAAGCCACTATTAGCAAAAAGGAAAAACCAAAAAATAAACTTCCCATGGCTATAATACAGATCACTAAGAAAGCCAAAAACATCATATTTTCATGGGCATCTAGTCCAGGAATCCCTAAGCATAGTCTTGGCCTGAGAACTCAGGTGAAAATATTCTTTAAAGCAGTCTTGACACCTAATCAAGATGTCTTGTTGCTGTGACTCATCATACCTACCTCTGTGTGAAAGGAAGCCTGTGGAGAAAGCAGGGAGTCAGTGACCCTTTGTCTGATGTCTTATTCATTGCATCACCACCAAAACGTAAGTAAACAGGAAAACAGACTCTCTCTTCAACCAGGAGGGAAAAGTTCTTTACCTAGAGATTTTGATTTAAAGTTTTATTACCAACTGGGAAAAGAAATGTAGTGATATTTGCTTTCAGAAAGGAATAGGGCTTAATACACTTATACAAATGTAGCCTTCCTTAGAAAACAGATATTGAAGATTGGGCTCCCAGGATTTCATAAAATTCAGAATGAAGGGAAATTGCCTTTGGAATCAGTTTTATGCCCAAAATGAACTTCAGGATGAGCTAAAGGAACAGGAAAAACAACAAAATGTAATCTATCTCTGAAACTATGCTGCTTGACAAAAACAAATGATTAACATTGCCATCTAATGAAAAATTTTACAAATTGATATCAATTTGATTTGTTTTTATGATTACACTCAAAATGTATAATTACTTAAAATATTTCCCAACTAAGGTATTGGTATTTTTGTGGTGAGTTGCCAAATACTGGAAAAATAATTATATTTTCAATAAGCTCAAAACTGTAATATGATCATTGGAGAAAACTAACAGTTGAATGCGGCCTTGGGATTTGTACTTATTACAGAATTAGCAAGAGTAAGCTCATGTAGTTTCCTTATTTCAAACAAGTTCTATTCCATGTTTGAAACTTAAATGTATTTACTTACAAATATATAAAAAATGTTGATTAGGAAACCATGATGAGGCTAGCCTGTTTAAAAGGAGCCCTGGTAGGAGGCTTGACACCAAATTTCAGCAGCACAATTTCATTGGTGCAGCATAGTTCCCCCTCAGTTATGGAGAATGCTCAGGATTTAGGCATTGCTGTCTATGTTTAGATGCTGACTCTCTGCTTTAAGTTCTCTATGAAGAGCACTTTTAATTTTTCCAATATCATCCCATCTTGGTATCTACATGACGTTATACTTCATTTTTTTTAAATCACTTTTCTAGATTTAATCAATTTCTCTAAATTCTAATCTCAGGGAATTTCTACCTATGTTCATCACATTCAAAACAATTTGTAATTGTGATCTTTAAAATCAATGTACCAAATCAGGTCATCTAAAAAGCAAACATCAAAGAGTTTCAAGAGACTTGGGGAAACTTCTGTAAAGAATAAAAGAGAGGAAACAGGAGTAGGCAAAGATAGTCTTCAGATTGCAATGCAGTTCTGACATGTGGAAAGAAACAAGAAGGATGGAGCAGGTAAAGACTCAGACTACAGTGTGGTACTAAGAAAATCTCAGCCAGAAGAGTTTCCAAACCAAATTTGCCCACTAGAGAAGTTCAACGTCCTATCAGAATGGGCCGTCGCTAATATTACTGTCATGTGTGATCATTGGCCAGAAGCACCCAGGGGATGCACAGCCTCCTAATAGGCCTATTGGTGGATCCAAAAAGGATGACAGTTAAATAAATGTCTTTAATTGTTCTTCCCACAGCCGGAGATCTGGGTGGTGCCTTTTCATGATTTCATTTGTAGTTTGATAGTTTTTGGACTATTCCTGAATCTCAAAGAGAAGTTCTGAATTGTATCCTGGAATGAGGAGCTATTTATAAATGCACCCCAAATGTGGAAAAAATCTGTATATTAATTCACCATCAACTGGAAATAGGGTTATTACCAGTCATAGGGACAGCAAATTCAAATGGACAAAATTGTCTTCTAAAAAACACTGCACTTGGATAAATATACCTCTTCATTCACATGTAGACTAATAAGAATATCTAGAACCCAGCTTCTTCATTTGTGTCCTTTCTCTTGCTCAAATATACTTTTGAATAAGTTTTTCAGTGAGGGTAACATGCTTTTTCAGAATATTCATGCCCAAGAATTCCTTTCTATTGCCTTTTCAAATACACATCCCCTGGACTGTTGGGAGACAGAGGTACAGCAGCTTAGTTATAAGGACGATGCCTCTTAAGATTAGTCCTATTTTTCTCCTCTCACATATTGTTAATGCTCCAAGGTAGAACTATAGCTATTGTTGAATATGAAGGGATATGGTATACAAGAGTGAGAAGTGACAGGGCCACAAAGAAACACGCAGAAAAATGAACTTACTGAATAGAAACTGTGATAATTAGCTGAACTTGCTTTCCCGTACTTCAATTCACTCTCCTAATTGGAGAGGTGAGAAGGCTAAAAATCTTATTACATGGACTACTTTGGAGACAGTTTCTATAAGTGAATCAGATGCATTCACATGGCATTTAAGAACAATGGTGACTAGCAAGCAATCTCTAGCAGATTTTTATTTCTTTTGCTTCAAATAGGCTGAATGTTCTGTTCCCTTGCCACCTACTACTGGGGTATATGGTTAACAGGGTAGTCACTGTGATAATAGCATGGGTTTGTTGTTTATTTTTTATTTATTTTTGTTTTTGTGTCCGTATTATACCTATGGCCTTGTGATTTTATAACAATAACAAAATATAAATGGTAACCTGCTCACCCTTCTTTTGTAATCACCTATTTCCTCGTAGAAAGTTACTTTTTGTGTGGTTTCACTTTCCTGAGCAGAAGACTTAACTAATGAAATAATCATGTCATAGGGAGGTAAGTGGATTTGAATCATCAGGTAGAGGGCTACAGGATTACTGGACTTGCATCAGGGGTGAAAGGAACTATGGAAGAGACATAATGCTGCCTTTTTGAGAGAAGATATCTTCCAAAGAAAGACAACTTAATAGTAAATTCTGGCAGAAGAAAATTCCTGGTGTGGAACACTATAATTTTTAAAGCTTCTATGGTAAATTCCATTAGGATAATGAGATGAAGAATTCAAGGGACTGCCTCCTATAACTTTATGGTAAGACATACTTGGTTGTATAGCACTTTAGAATTTACAAACTGGAACCATCTGAGCATTTTCACCTACTGTCCTGGAAAAATCTGTGAGCTAATAAACATGAGAAACATTGGTGCCTCATTCATGGATATGGAAACTGGGAATCAAAGAGATTGCCATAGGTGGCAGAATCCATATAGATTCTTTTTTGTTTCTCAGCACATTTTCACTAGCATAATGAATGCTGTCCACATAGTAATTCTCCCACAGAAGAATGGTGTCCACGTAATAATACTCCCACAGAAGAGTAAAGAATTTCTTTTAAAATTTACTTTAACTCCTATGTAAAATAGTTAAGATAATGTTTTTAAATTAGAAATGTTTAGTAAATCTGTAAAAACCTTCGTATTCTCTCAAATTAATCATAAAAGAATACATTTATCACTCCTTTTTCAATGTAAAAACTAAACTGTAACAACAGATCTAATAAAACTCTCACTTATGTACCAAATATCATCCTAAGACCTTCTGTGATAAGCTTTTATTTCTGTATTCTGACACCACACTTCTTGCTCTTTGGGGTATTGTCATCATCAGCCTGTTTTGACTCTTGTTGCTCATGCCTCTCAATTCCACATTCATTTAGAATGATTCATAGCTATTAAAATTTTGTATCACTGAGTGTCCTGCAATCTCACCTTGTGGAATTTAAGTGCCAGATGGTAATGTGGACAGCACAAAGGTAATGTATTTTATGAGATATATCGGCATGGATGAGGTGTACTTCAAGGTGAGCAGGAGAATAGAAACAAAAGACGTGGATGTGTGTGTTCCACCTTCAGCAGGCGATCTAGCATGGAAACCAAAAAAAGAAAAAAATTGCAAGTGAAAAATATGTGAAGTTCATCCCACATATTACACTTTTTAAAGGGAAATTTGCAGTGGAGAAGGATTTCTCTACTTATATGTGGAATCACTTATCATAATATCAAATATATGCCAGGAATTACACTAGGTGCTTCACAGAAGTTACTACATTTATTTCACAGGAGCTGCATACCACTATTAAGAATTGAAAACCTCATGTGTTAGGCAACACAAAAAATGTTCAGAGGTTAAATAATTAGATCATGAGAACTATAATCTAATAAGTGGATTAATCCATTTTTGTGGACTAATAATTTGGATGACTACTGGGTGGTTTCTACAGGCAGGTTGGCATGGCTAGAAGCGGTAGATCACTGGAGTTTGCCCTTGGGGGTTGTATTTTGTCTCTGGCTCTTCACTGGCACTTGCTCACTATGATCTGCAACACTCAGACCCAGAGTGATGAAGTCAGCTGTCCATAGACAGCTCTGAACCCATGAGCTCTGAACCCATGAGCCCAAATAACCTTTTGGTACTCTAATTTGTTCTTGTCAAGTCATTTGGTCACTGCAATGAAAAGTTGACTTACATACCTCTTCTCATCCTTACCACCTGCTTTCTCTCTCCAGCTGTTCTACTCTCAACTGCTGTTAGATCAACTTTTTAGATTCTATATATGATTGAAATCATGTGTTACTTTTCTCTCTGTGCCTGGCTTATCTCACCAACACAAGGACTCCATTCTGTAACAAATTACGGGGTTTCATTCTTTTTAAGGTTGAATAGTATTCATGGTGTATGTGTATTACATTTTGTTTATCCATTCATTTGTTAATGAGCACTTAGGTTGTTTGCATTTATTGAATAATGTGAAGAATGCTTTAATGAACAAGGGAGTACCAATGTCTCTTCAACAGACTAATTTTATTTCCCCTGGAGTCCAATCCAGTAGTGAGATTTTTGAATTATATTGTACTTCTATTTCAATTTCTCTACAGAAATTTCATTCTCTTTTCCAAGATGGCTGTACTAATTTACATTCCCATTAACAGTGTGCAAGGGTTTTTCTCCATATCCTCACCAGCACTTGTGACCTTTTCTCTTTTTTATAATAGGCATTCTTACTAGAAGGAGGTGATAGTTCACTGTGCTTTTGATTGACGTTTGCCTGATGATTAGTGATCTCAAGCATTTTTCATGTACCTGTTGACCACTTTTATATTTTCTTTTAAGAAATTTCTATTTAAGTCAATTGCCCATTTTTATTCTTTTTTGCCATTGAGTTTTTAAGGTTTCCTATAGATTCTAGACATTAAGGCTCATCAGATGTACAGTTTGCAAATATTTTATTCCACTCTTAGGTTGTTTCTTCATTCTAATAATTGTTTTCTTTCCCAAGCAAATGTTTTTAGTTTGATATAATTAATACCACTTGTTTGGCTTTGGTCAGTTTAATCATTGCTATGACCGAATGACCTGACAACAACTTTAGGAAGAAAGTTTATTTGGGGGCTCACAGCTTCAGAGGTCTCAGTGCATAAGAGGCCAGCTCCATTCTTTGGGGCTGGAGGTGAGATTGTACAGCATGATGACAGTCACAGCTCTAGAGAGACAAGCAGTTGAAGGAATGAACGATCAGAGAGTGAAAACTCTATGCCAGATACACAATATGTACTCCAAAGGCATGCCCCCCCAAAAACCCACCTCCTCCAGTCACTCCCTACCAGCTTACAATTGTCAGTTAATCTTTGCAAAGGGATTAACTCACTGATTGGGTTAAGGCTTTTGTAACCCAATCACTTCACCTCAGCCTTCCCAAATTGTCACACTTGAGCTTTTGGGGAACACCTCACATTCAAATCATAATGTCTATTTTTTCTGTGCTTTAGAGGTGTTGTTAAAAAAAAAAAATCCTTGCCCATTCCAATGTCCCAAAACATTTTCTCTGTGCTTTCTTCTAAAAATTTCACATTTGCAGGTCTTATAAATATAAACCTTTAATTCATTTTAAACCTTTACTCCATTTAGAGTTGATTTTTGTAACTGATGAGAGGGGAATTTTCATCAGCTTTTTCATTGCTGCGACTGAAAGATCTGACAAGAAAATTTAGAGGTGGCTAAGTTTATTTTGGTCTCACATTTCAGAGATCTCAGTCCACAGATGGCCAACTCCATTCTTTGGGGCTTGAGGTGAGCCGAACATCATGGCAGAAGAGTGTGGTAGAGGAAAGCAGATGAGGACATGGCTCAAAACAACCCAAAGGCAGGCCTCCAGGGACCCCCCTCCTCCAGGCACATGCTACCTGCCTTCAGTTACCATCCTGGTATTCCCTATCAATGGATTAATTCACAATTGGGTTAAAGCTCTAAGCCTTCTTACACTATCTCACACATGAGCTTTTGGGGGGACACCTCACATCGAAACCATAACAGGGGTTTAGGTTCATTACTGTGCATGCAGCCATTCAATTTTCCTAGCATTTTTTATTGAAAAAAACTGTCCTGTCCTAAAAAAGCCTCTTTTTCAATTAAGGGTAATATAATCAGTTTATGCTATCTCAATACATTGACAGTCCAAAGGTTTAGAGGAGGGAATCTTGGGATCTATCTTGGAATTTGATGTATTAAATCTAGTTTAGTTGAAAAACAGTTCTATGGACAAGTGAACTTTAAAAATACCATCCATAAGTCATAAGTATGTTTCAGGTTTCATTTTTCTGTGGAGCACATTACATGTGTCACTGGCTTTTTTATATGTTATGATTTTCTAAAATGGGAATGTACCATGTCAATTTTTTCCAATTGTATGTGCTTATATCAATCTATTGTATCCGGACCAGCATTGTTTGTACAAAAATTAAATTGAATATAAAATATTAGAATCAGTCATTAAGGGGTCAACTGTACTTTTATAAATGTCTTTTATAACATCTTATTATGTACTTATTTATGTACTTATGTACTTTTTTATGATATGTCAGGCAGCAGCCTAAGAATTTTTCCTAGAACAGCAACACATTATCTTAATAAAAATCTTAACTGATAAGAAATGAAGGCACAAAGAGCCTTGGTGTATGTGGGAACTAGTGAATGGTAGAGCCAGTCTTAGTACAGGCTCCACCTGTTTCTAGAATATAACAATTCAAGGTCAAATTCTTAAGCTCTTCATTAGTGCTGAAATTTTTCCTGTTCTTTTACTCGTTTTATGTCAAGTATATTTGATAAATAACCTCCAAGGTAATGTTTTCCCAAACACAGATTGCAGTGAAATCCTTTGATGAGTCCATCTATAGAGTTCATCCTGTGTGTTGGGAAACTGCTTTAGAGATGCTGCTGTTTGTGTGTATATCACAACAACAAGGTGGATTTTTTTCAGATATTCATTCTCTAAAGCAATTTCAGTAAATTACAAACCAAGTCTGTAACCTCAAGTGTTGTGAAATGTTTTAAAACTCCATTTAAATAGTCCGTGTTACTTTAATATTCCTTAGAGAGAGCTCAGATTAAGATAACCTTTAATGATTATTTAGGTTTATAAAGCAGACCAGAAATTCACTGAGGTAAAGAAAATTTCTCTTCCTGGATTCAATTATATTCATGCAAGCAAGAGTAAAAGGTATTAAATATATACCATAATATATCAAGTAACATACAGAAGCAATGAACTTGATTACTTAGAACAATTTAAAAGAATCTTGAAAACACACAGAGTTAAAAATAAAGACATGGAAAAATTTAAAGCACAATGTAATTTAGGCAAGAGGGCATACATATACAGTATAGGCAAATAGAAATGCCATTTTTCTCAAAAACACAAACATATTTACTGGATGCATCAGAAGTCTAACAATATTTAAAATTATAAAGGCACTATTGGCAGTGATTTATAAACTATATCACCTACCAATGTGCTCTTCCCATGAGATCTTGCCAAGTCCTGACTATCTTTCAGAAACTCTGATCACTTCTAACAGAAGTTTGGCTATTTTCCATGATCCCATATTCTGTGCTTGACCTTCATATTCACTGCCACTGATCATTAATTCATTAATTAAGTTTATCTATTGTAACATTCGATGTAACTGATTTGTGTGCCCTTTGGAATGCCTTCCATGTATAGCACAGGCAATATTATTTTCAGTATGTAACCTATGATATAGATGATCATTTCTTACAGAAGTTAGGCATCCAGGCTGATCATGATAGTGACTTTCAATGGGAACATGGTTTCTACAGTGCTATAGTGTGAACCTGGAATGTCCTCCAAAGACCCACGTGGTAAACATGTGGTCCTCAGCATGGTGCTATTGAGAAGTGGTGGAAGCTTCTTCAAGCTTGGGGCCTATTGGGAGATCACCCGATCATCAAAGCTGTGCCCTA
This sequence comes from Aplodontia rufa, assembly GCA_004027875.1. Taxonomy (NCBI): domain Eukaryota; kingdom Metazoa; phylum Chordata; class Mammalia; order Rodentia; family Aplodontiidae; genus Aplodontia; species Aplodontia rufa. Next base: position 32,369 of record PVKS010013265.1, on the reverse strand, counting down.
GAAGGGGAATGTGGTACACAGGCCTCCTCTTTTTCTGTGTTTCAGCCACAAGGTCAATGTTTCTTATATACACTGCAGCTATGATGTATGGCCTCACCACAAGTCCAAGGAATTACAGTTGTGGATTGAAACCCCCAAAGCTGTAAGCCCAAATAAACCTTTTATCTTTCTAAGTTGATTATCTCAAGTATTTATAACAATAATGCAAAACTGCCCAACATATAACGGACTATCAATTCAAATTTCCACTTTTAAAGGATTTATTCAATAACAAATTTTTCATAAATACAATATAAATCCATAGAATTTTTTGAGAGCTAAAAGTAAAGTTTATGTTTTTCACTGATTTTCCTTTCTTTTTTTTTATTCATTCAACATAGTCTTACATTAAGGAGAGTATCATAGTCACACAATCATGAACACATGCATGATGACAGAGCAAGCCGAAGCTGATGCCAGTTCATATTCTCCCCGCTTTGGGTTTCCCCTGATCCTATGTTTCCCCCTACTTTACCCTGTGTTAGTTGGGCTTCTCATGGAAGTTGAAGGTTCCCCGCTGGGTTGATAACCCCCCTACTCCCTCCCTCCAGCTTCCTTGATGTACCTCCTATTCTTATCAGTATAAAAATGAGGGATATACACAGGTATTCATATCAAATATCTATATCTTTGCAAAACATTTTTTCATTAACAATGAATCATGAATTTGTGGAATATATTATAAAAGCCAGTAGTATAAATCATTATATGCAAATAGTTCAGCTAAAATAACCCAATTATAAAGACAATTTCTCAGTCTTAAAAGTGAAGAAATAACAGTCATGACAACATATATTATTTCTGTCATTCATTTACTATAATAATAATCCAAAAAATAACAACACTTCAAATTCTTACTATGCCAAGTTTTGATAAGATTATTTTTCTTGACAGAAATCATATGAAAATTCTTATTCAACTTATAGCTAAGAGAAAGGCTTTAAAAAGCTGAAAGTGTCAGTAGTAGGGCAACAGTGCTCTTTGAAATAGTTCAAGTTTAGTAGTGAACTCCTCTCTTGAGGTGCAAGTATTACTCACTGCAATGCAAAAAATGTAGCACTTCCTCAGTTTCCAAGTTAGGTCATAAGTATATAAGACTCCTTCTTAGCATTTTTATTTAACATTAAGAAATGCCTTCCAGATACTACTAAGAAATATAATCATAAAAAATGAAAGCTTAAGCAATAAATATGTGCTTGCAGTTCACTTTAATGAGCAAATGGAAAATATAAATCTTTGAAATTCTTAAAATCTAAAATAAGATTTGTCCCTCCATGTAGACTCATACACAATAGTTCACCTTGCAGAACTTGTGATGCCTATGGGTGGCCCCAGGCTGTTTTGTTACGATAACTCACTGAAAGTCTATACCCTTGTCTTGATATGACTACATTCTCTCACATAGTAAAGTCCATGAATAACACCATCAAAAGAGTTACCTATATTGATTCAAATAAAATTTTATGAACAATATATTAGAAATGAATTTGGCACACCAGGAAACAGATGTATTTAATTGACTGTCTTGCAAGACCTTGGATTAATATCCCTTTTAGTTGATAAACTTCAGAAACAAATCATGTTTTCATCAATACTTTCCTTAATTATCTCTCACACATTGTGTCCATCTATTCAGATGAACTCTGCAGTGCTATTTTGTAAATTGACTGAAGAAAAGGACAATTGATCAGTCATGACAAAGAATTGTCTTCCTTAAGACAAAAGAATTTATAGATCAGGAAGTAAAGATGCCTTGAGGTATTCCAGTTTTTTTAGCAAAGAAGCAAATCTAAAGGAATTTCTGGGATTCAACAAGGATTGTGTGTGTGTGTGTGTGTGTGTGTACACGTGAGTACACATATCTCCAGCATTATTTACAGCCAAACTTAAGTCTATCTCAATGTTCTCGTTTTTCTCTGCCTTGCCATTTCCTTTGTAGCTCTCACCAGAATTTAAACTTAGCTATCAACCTATGCCTATTGTTTTCCATCCTCCCCTTCCAATAGCTTTAACTTCAACTAGAACTGTCCTTCCAATTATGATGATGATCTATGGTTCCTAACCATTTCTCCAGTGACCTTCTATGCCTATTTCTTTTCTGTCTTCATGCTTATCTCCTTTTCTTCAACCTCCCTTCCAAAACACATGTTCTCACTCTATTTTCCCCTCCTTTCTTTTATTGTTATTTTTAGAATGTATCCAGTGCCTAAAAGATTGCCTCTCATTAGTCATTTAGTCAGCAAATTTAATCATCTATCTCTCACTGAATTCCAAAGTTTCAAAGATTATTTCCCTGTGTCCCTTCAGCAAATTTGTATTCACTACCTTTGTTCTTCTTCTTCAATTTTAACTACCTGCTTGTTCAATCTTATTTGAGATCATAACAAACTCTCAAAAGCTACATTTAAAAACCTGTACTTCTTGATTCCTCATTAAAATGATTTATCCTATTTAATTTCCTGTTTCAGTTAGTGACTGACTTTATTCAATAAACATCAAACCTAAAAGCTTAGGATTATATTTTCTTTAACTCCATGGACTCCATTCACTTAGAATCAGTTTGGAAGCCATGCTGATTCTCCCTCTGAAATTTTTCATGTCTATTCCATTCCATATACTCATTGTCACCATGACTACCATCCTGATCTCCTTCCTGCTATACTGCATCCTTGAGTTTTGTCGACATTAGCTTAAGTAACTCACATTTATTTAAATATTCTATAAAAGACCTTTTTGATTCTCTTCTTTTTCCTGTTCCCCACCTCCTTTGGAACATATACCTTAAACACATTAATCTTACCTTCTAAGATCTCAAGAAATACATGTAAGGGGCTGGAACAGTGTATCAGTGGTTATGGTACCAAGCAGGGCATGCACAAGGATTCAGGTTCAAACTCCAACACCATATACACAATGAAGTATTTGAGCAACAAAAGCCACATGAAAAATTAAATAAAAACTGATTCTTTCTCTCTCTCTCACTGTCCCTCTCTCAAAAAAAAAAGAAGTACATATAAAACATATTAAAGCAATTGTGATTATTATCTTCCATGAAATATTTAACCATGCAAAACTGGAAGTAATTTAGGATAAAAAAATAATTTCCAAGAAGGAGAGCCTTTATCACACCGCATCTAATTTGAAAGTTCTAGTCCCTACATTCATTTAGTAAGTCAGTCATTTGACCAGCAAATATGTATTGAGAACTTCTAATGTGCCAGATGCTGTATTAGTTACTGGATATATACTAAAAAATAAGATAGATAATATTTGTGCAATAATGATTTTCATACTCTCAGGGTAATGAGCAAACAGAAAATATATATGCTAGGGATTTACTACAAAACTCTATGTGCCACCAGAATTCAACACAGACAAGAGAGAAATGTGGTTCAAAATGACAGATATCACAGAATCCAGAGGAAAAACAATTGTTCAGTAATAGTAGGTATCACATGGGCCAAACATTGAATGAGAGTGATACATTTTTAGTGTCAACAATACATGGTTTGACACAACAGAATATCAGTTAAAGCAGTGGCTAAAGCTATAGAAAGAGTTGGTACTTCAGGTGCAAAACTATGTGCATGCAGTTGTTACAGAGTGAAAGACTAAAAGTTCTTTATTGTTTGGTTAGGTCTTAATACAAAAGATTTACCATCTTAGAGGAGGCATTTAAAAATTATCAATGAGTACAAGACTGCATTCTACAAGAATAACTTTAACATGATCATACCTGTTTGATAATTTCCCTAATTCCTTCCTAAATGTATCAGTTTGGATTCCCCAGAGAAACAGAAGCAATAGGAAAAATAAATGAAGATACAAAGAGAACTAACATATTACTATAAGGAATTTGCTTTCATAATTATGGAGGATGACAAGTTCCAAGACTTGTAGTGGTCAAACCAAGTCCTAGGGGAGTCAACGGTGTAGTTCAACTGCCAAGGATATATATATATATATAAAAAAAAAACTTACCAGCTCAAAGGTAGTCAGGCAAAAAACAGCTACCCTTTCACATAGGAAGATCAGTGCGTTTGTTTTATTCAAGTCTTCAACTGATTGGTTGAGGCCCATCCACATTAACGAGGGCATTCTACTCAATCAGTATAAATGCTAGTCTCATCCCCAAAACAGCCTCACTGATACATATAGATTAATGTATGACCCAACATCTGGGCACCCAGTGGCCTAGCCAAGTTGATATATTAAATTAACCATGGCAGTGAGGAAGTATGAGTGACTATATAAACTTTTCTCTGTCTTCCTCTTTCTCCATCAATCTATCATCTATCATTTATATATCTATCATCAATCATTCTGATTAGGATTAAGTATTCATAGAATATCAATTAAGGCTTTAGAATACCTGCTCTCCACTAATTAACAATGAAGCAAAGTTGACAACTATCTAGAATTGTCCAGAATAAGTAACAGAGGTAAGTAATGCACTTCATATTGGCTTTTAAGGCTGTTTTGCTTACTAATTATTTCATTTTGTTAAATTTGTTATTTGTTCTTAACCCATTCCTCCAAGATCAAACTCACCTCTTTGAATTTAATCCCATTCTGCTGTCAGGTTAGTCTCCATAAAGATCCTCCCTCTTTCCATATCATTCTGCAAAATCCTTCCACATTTCTTCTCCAGCTGTAACGTGCAGTCTTGATTATCTGTGTAGCCTAATGCTAGACCTTGCTAAAACTGTCTACTAAGTACTTGCTGATCCTCATCATGCAAAGCTGATTCTATTCCTTTTAACTATGATGTAACTAGCTTCCCTCCAATTTTGTCTGTTCACAAATACTTCAAATTCTTAGAACTCAATTTCAAATATTATTCAGCCATTAAGTTTTATCTACTCAAAATAATCTCTTTTATAACAAGTTCTCTATTTTGATATACAACATTCTCTCCTCGAATCAGCCTACTATTTTTGGCTGCCCCAGGGTTCTATCCCTGATAACCTTCTGTTCTTTATCTTTACTTCTTATGTGGTGAATTCATCCATCTTTGTAGCTTTAATTATCATCTGTTTTACAGTGATTCATAAATTAATTTATTCTTCCCAATCCTTTGGTCAATACTCCAGGCTTATGTTACCAATTGCCTATTTGATATGTCCTATACTCCTAAGGTATGTTTAATAGCCTTTCCTATATAGCGTATCCAAAATTGAACTCATTGTCCACCTGAAACTGCTCTTCCCCATCTCAAGAATATGAATGTTATGCTGATAATTACTCAGATCAAAAAATTTGGAGTACTCTTTTATGTGTTTTTCTCTCACAAACCCTGTCCAATTTACTAATAAATCCTTTTGGCTGTACCTTCAAACTTATCCGAGAATCAAATCACATCTCAATAATGTCACTACTATCACCTGGTCTTATCTTGTGTGTGTTTTGTAACATACTACTAGTTGATCATTCTTACTGTCTTTCATACAGCTGCCAACATTCTATTAAGATCTACATGGTTTATCATTCCCATTATTTCTCCAAACTCACTTAACCCTTTCTCCCTGGTTCATGGAAATACAGCTGCATTTACCTCTTTAATATTCCTTACATATACCAGGCAAATTCCCATCACAGTAATTCCCAGTGATTGGTTTTATTGCCTCAAATATTCTTCAAGATGTCCTCATGATGAATCTCCTCACCTCCAAAAAGTTTTTGCATATACCACCTTTTCCAGGAGGTACATTCTGACAGCCCTGTTCTCTTCCTGCCCTACACTCCTGATCACGTCTGTATGTTCTACATGTATGGTACTTATGCCTTCTAATATTCTCTATAATTTACATATGTATATATATTTTCCATTACTGTTCTTTAAGATATAAGATCTACAGTAACATGCATTTCAATGTGTTTGATCACAAGATCTTAGATCAGAGTTGGAGTTTTCCCATGATAAGCTATTTTATACATTATGCACTATATAGTTATTTGTGTGCATCTTATTTCTCTTCTCATTTTGGAGGTCTTTGCTAACCAAATCTCCACCCAAAAAATTCAGCATCTTGGTTTGGTCATAAACAATAACTCTTAGTACCATTTTTGGTACAAAGAATACAAATTCAAGTTAATATAATTTTTAACTGGGTAAATTAATTTTCCCATGTATGTATTTCACTGAAATTCATGTTTCCAGATACCTTCCTTCCCATATATAATAAGTAGCTAAATCCAGAAAGCTGAAATCCATTGGGAAATTGGACAGGACCTTCTGTCTACCTGTCCTTGGAGTAGAAAGACAGTCATCTCCGGTTCTCCATAAATTTGCTTCATGACTATCCGCATCTGCCTTTCTGTTCTCCACTTCTACTGGATGCCAATCCATCCCCATAGTTTACTGCTTTTTCAAAATCATTATAAAAGATGTCTATCCACCATTTCCTACTTTAACTTTCCCTCAAAGAACACCTGACCCATTTAAATTTCATGAGCTTTGGTCAGAGCCACAATAATTTAACAGGTCAAATTTTATTCAAGTCTTTCTCTGACCATTTAAACTGCCTTTTCTATGGGTCTAAATCTGCTACTCCAGGAAGCCTGCCTAGTTCAGCAGACTGCCAATGGAGTAACCAAGCTCACTCAAGCAAGTAATAAAAGAAATCTTGACTAGGTTGAAGGATTCATTCTGACTGATTAAATCGATCCCCTTGTCCCTTTCATCATTCATTCTCTTTAAATAGCTATGCCAATTTACTTTGTCTTACTCTAAGATTTATCACCTTGCATGTTGATAGTAGAAAATAAATGGAAAGACCAAGCAAAAAAGAAAGTTTCAAACCCAACATGCAAAAAAGGATACCTGCCCAATTTTCATTTACAGCAATATAAAATTGTTAGGCAAGATTAGAAGCCACTATGAGCTAAATCCTTTTCCCCTACCCCCTCAATATTTGTTTTCTTATCATTACCTCTGATTGTCAAAAAGGTATCAGATCCCAGCTTTCCACAAAAGCTCGAAGGAGAAAACATTATTTAATAACAATGACACAAAATTTTAGAGACAGAGATTTCATCTGTTTGGTGCTTTTCTACTTCATGTAGTTCTCCTAAGTGAAAAAGAATGAAGGACACTAATGGAGAGAACTTCCGGTGAATGTCCTGTGCATCAGGGTTTGAGCTATCTCATGGCCTTCCTGCTCTACTCCATTCTACCCTGATTCAAGGCAAGTGGCAGCCTTCATTAGTTGACTCTCCTCCCAGTGAGAGGTGAGATCCTTGCTGCTTCTTATTAATCTGGACAATGTTTTGGCTGCTTCAACAAAGAGAACATTATGTGAATTTCAAAACTGGGCTATAAAAAATCTACACAGCATCTATCTTCCTTCCTAATACCCTTGTTCTTTGAGCCCTGAGCAACAACTATGTACAGCTGCAGACATGGAGTAGAGTCCTGTGGATCTCCCAGAGGACATGCTTAGCAGAATCCATTCATTTATCATTTTATTCTAGAGAAAACAAGTTTTAAGGATATCCTCCAGCTCCACTGGTGAAGCCTTCAGCCCATAAACCACCGACAGTAAATAAGTCAACTGTATGGTCATAATAAAACAGAATAATTTTGAACTCCTACATTTTGTGGTAGCTTGTCACATAGGAACCAATAACTGAAATACATTCCACAGTATCCAGTGTTTCTTTTGACTTCTGAACAACCTCTTCATTAAAAATCATATAACAAGTTATCATTTATAAATGATATGATAAACTTTACAGTAAGATGTTAATAGGAAATAATCCATTAGAAACCTCTGGGCCTCCAGCTTCTTCATTATAAAATCATAAGTGAGTTCTGTTTAATCACCTAAGCTATTTTATTTCACTTTGGGCCTTTCTAGCACTCATAAGATGTGCTCTAACTTAGAAGAATGGAACACCAAATATTTAACTCACAATTTCTAAAATACACCATTAAATGTCATCCTCATATGCTTCCTCCAAGATGAACTCTAACATAGAGACTGTGTCGATTCATCCCTTCTTACAGGGAAAGTAGACATCTATATCTCTTCCTTTTTGCTCTTAAATATGGCATGTCACTTCTTCAGATGAAAGATCCAGATACTTTTTTTTTTTGAAGAGAGAGAGAGAGAGAATCAATTTTATTTAGTTTTTCATATGGCTTTCATTGCTCCAACACTTTGTTGTGTACCTGGTGTTTGAGTTCAAACCCACATTCTTGCAGATGCCAGCCAAGCTCTGCAATTGCTAGGCCACCCCTCCAGACCCTGATACTTTTCTTTTCCATAGTATTTCAGAGAAGTAGTTCTTTCTGGACCCTATTGACATCATTCAATTGGTGTATTGAATGCATTTCTGAATGCATTTGTTTTGGAAGGCAAATAAAAATGTCTGGGAACTTGCAAAAGGATCAGGATTTTATACAAATGCATTATTTGGTCTATCATTAGAAATGGCAATATAGTGCTAATATTTTTTCCTTAAACAAATATTTCTGTTCCTAGTTATTTGTTCATTTAAATCAAGTATTAAGTAAATGAATAATTTCTTTCTAACTTTTTAAATCTCTTCCTCTTTGTGATAAGCCATCAGCACTTACTAAGTAAGGGAACCAGTGAATTCAGCTCATTAGGGTCTGAATAGAAAGAATGGAGCAGTTAACCAAGTTATATTCACCATGAAAGCTTAAATCTCTGCTTTTCTGAAAATCCTGAGGTAACCTTTGCACCATGGACTGCATGTGTTGTTCTTTTGGAAGTGGAGAATGACATTACAATAACTGTGAAATTATTTTTGACTGTGAACATATTGAAACTTATCATAATCCAACCCTGGTGCTTTAACAAAAATGTAAAACACTTTCACTGAGGCATTGAAGTTCTCATTAAGAGGCCCTGCTTAGTCAAAGGGTGATTGTTGACCTTCTGTGCTTAAAGCATGTGCTGCTCCACACAGATAGAGGATTTTCTACCACACTTCTCTTGATGGTGCATAATGGAGTTATATGTGCATATCAGGAGGAGAATAGGCCTTAATTTGGAATATTAAGTAGCATAGGCACATAAAAAGGCTTCATTAAAATATTAAAAGTGTGCTAAACCCATAAGAGCTAAGAGATGTGTTCCTATGGGAGGAAAATTCCAACCTCGCGCTCCGTTCTTATCTCAGTTTCTAACATTTGTTAATAAGAAAGAACTTAGAAACTTAGAAAGTCACTTTTATCCAGTAGCTGCTAAAGTGTTACTAGGCAATCGAGAGAGATTAGCTCAACTTTACTTTTTTGCCAAACACAACAGAAGGGCACAATAAACAGTCATTGTATTCCTGAGAATGCCAAGCCACAGATGTAGGGCTCATTTTGTCATCTTGAGCTAAGTGGAAGGAAAAAAAAATGTTCTTACCACACAGGTTTCGTGGAGACACTGATAGCTTCATCGGAGCTTTGGTATTACAGCTGTCAAATCACAGTCAAATGCTCACATTTTCAAGTTACAGTGAGGGAGGACCTACTGTCTAAAACTGCCTGGAATGAAGGGCTTTGAGTCTCCAATTTTGACTTGTAAAATATAAAACAGCAAACTATCTAGCGGCTAATGTTTATATGAACTATTAAATTAATTTAGTAATTTCTATATTAAAGAAAACACACTTCTGAATATTTTTTTAAAAATCTGTTTAAAGTAAATGTTGCTTTAAATACATGTGCTTTTTCCTCACTCTTAACACTCCAAAGAAATTACTATTATTTGTTAAACAGCAGGTATTAAAGAAATAGTTATAATATTTATATATACCTAATATTTAGATATTGTTATCCTAACGGTTTAAAATTCATGCTACACCTTGGGATCCATCACAAAGCTTGAAAAGTAGCTGGTACCTTATATACACTTGATGACTGTTTGTTTACTTTGTAAATTTGTTAAATAGAAATTATTCCTCTTATAACAACTAGATTAGGAAGGAATTTGTGGTCTACAGAAAAGTGCACAAATTGGTAACAGAAAGTAATACATGAAAAATAGTATATTATTTATCTATGGCTGTCATAGCCAAATAGCACAGATTGACTTAAGCAAAAGAAATTTGTTTTCTCACAGATTTGGAGGCTAGAAATCCTCCAGCAAGTCTTATGTCCTTCTGAGGTTTCTCGCCTTGCCTTGAAGGTAACTGGATTTTCACTGTGGTTGGCGCACATTCTTTCCTCTGTTCTGGGCGTGTGTGTGCGTGCGTGTGTGCATGCGTGCATGTGTTTCCCAATGTGTTGCAATTTCCTCTTTTTATGAAGATACCCTTCAGATTGGGTCAAATCCCATTCTAAAAACCTCATTTTTAACTCCATCACCTTTGTAAAGACCATATTCCCAAATAACAAAAACAGTCTGATATATGATGAAGGGGGTGAAGGGTGGTTAGGGCTTCAACATATGAGTAAGGGGGATAGGATTCATCCTATAACAATTAGTTTGCCATCTTTAAGACCCCAGAGACTCATGATGCTAAAATAGTAATTCAGAATAAATTGAAAAGTCTTTGAGGTCTTCAGTACCCAGAAACTATAACAAATGTAAAAAGGTAAAAGGAAATTATGTAACCAATAAAGGTAGGCCTTGCATCAACAGCATAAAGAGCTAGGTAATGGGATAGTCATAAGAGTGAAGGGTCTTCTGCTGGAAATGTGTTTTTCCTAATGTACTTGGAAGCAGAGGGATGGCAAGGTATGGACTTGACCAATAACTAGTGGCTTAATATGGGTAATACGGAATCTCTCTCCCAGAATGTAGATGTGGTCACTTGTGAATAAAGGCAAAGTTAAATGCTAATTACCCTCCTGAGGTTTAAAAGCCCCTAAAAACCATTAAGGATTCCCAAGCAAATCCTCATTCCCAATTCCTATAATGGCCATATGTTCCAGTTTTCCTGGACCATTCCAACTTATACCTGTGATATACCAATGTCACATTAAGATAACATCTCTTCTGACTCTCAGAACCACTCCAGTTAAGATGATATGACCGTTTACCTGCCTCTACAGCTCCTTCTCCCCCAACACGTGCACATGGTCACACAAATAGCAAGTATTTGAGATTCAAAACACCTGGTCTCCCACCCTCACTAGACGCCACCTCCTACCTACACTGGCTTACCCAGCCTCTTTCTGTTTCACAAGTGAAGAGCAACTGAAAGATATAAAGTTCTGTTTTATCTATCCTTGATAATAAAACTTAAGTTCTAGACAGAAAGGAGAAGAGCTCCTGAGATATTTTTTGAATTCTCACATTTAATCTCAACAGGCATCAGGGTTACTAGAGAAGGAGCTCTGGGCTGGAGACAAAATCACAGTTCTGGCCCCTGCTTCGCAGGTTATTAATCCTGAGGCGGTGTGTATGTCCTTTAAACTATGGAAGTCCTACTTTTCTCATTCCAATCCAGACAGCAGAGTGGACAGGGGAGCACAATATCCATCCTGCCAGTTTCAGTGTCTGACAGACTCAAATGAAACATTGGCTAAGCACCTTAAAATCCTTTAAGTACCATACAAATGGTAATTGTCATTATTCTTATCTTCAGAGAAAGAAACAGGCAGCATAATAATTAAATAAGTAAGTTTATTAAAAGAGCTTATTCATGACCCTGGTGGTGCTTAAGTAAAGACACATTTTCTCACCTACCACAATACTACCTTTTTCACATTGCTGTACTCGACACCATGAAGATTCACATAAGTAAGGTGAAAGGAGACAACTGAATATACTGCTGAGTTAAGAATTCAATTTTCAGAATTTATATATATATATAATATTATTTCATTAGAAGCTTGTTTGATTGTTGAACAAATAAATTTCTGAATAAAATTTTAAAAAAATTCATGATTGAAATACAAGAATTTCAGAGGGGCTGCAATGAGAAAGTAACAGTACTCCATCAGCTTCCCAGTTAGGTGAAAGCTTTCATACTGTGGGTTGCTGTGTATTGGACACCCTTTGATTTTTACACGTTGATTGCAGGGCAGAGACTTTGGGGATTGAGGAGGAGGCGGCAAAAATGATGAAGAAACAGGAAAATTGTAAGGACAGTGATGAATAAATATTTGGCTTTTTTTGAATCACATCTGACTTTAGTTAAAAGAGAACATGAGAGAGCACAGGAAAATAACAATCAAGGTGTGAGACTATGTCTATTAACATAGACTTGTATGTGACATTGCCTTGAAATACTCCATATAATGCTTTTAATGTGTATGTGTCTTTGCATGAAAAAAATATAAATCACAGTTTTGTGCCTAGAAAGTTTATAGACCATTCCTAGAAATCAGGGCAAAAAAAGTCAATAAAATTATAGATGGTCTACTTCTTTCATGTTGTCTCAAATGACAGGATTTCATTCTTTTTATGGGTAAATAGTATTCCATTGTTCATTAGTCCTCTCTTCTACTTATCTCCCTTTGATTATTATTTTACTTGAAAACATTGATCTTACATAAGTACAGAGTATAATGATAGTTACCAGAGACTGTGGTGGTTAAGGGAAAGTTGGTAGTGGAAGATGTTGGTCAAAGGAAACATAACTATAATGTTTTATAGGAGTGATAAAACTTAGGAGATTGATTGTAGTGCAAGTTGACCAAAATTAACAATATATTCTACTCTTGAGGAGTATAATGGGAATGAATGTTATTTGTTATTACCACAACAATGATAAATAAGTAAAGTGATAAATTTGTTGATTAAGTAAATTTAACCGTTACACAATGTATATATACATCACTGCATCATGATGTACATAATACAAACACACATTTTCTATCTTGTATATCTATAAAAGTAGGTGTTCTAGGAAGAATAAAACCCTTACCAACCTAAATGTAAGTATAGTTCCTGCTCTGTGGCATCTGTGCCTTTTTAATCTTTATTTTCTCTGTCTTGAAATGCCCACCATTCCCATACCCATGATTTAGACAGTAAATTTTGTGTAAACCTGGAAACATATCATTCTATGGGTTCAACACATGTCCTCTGATATCTAAAAGCAATGTTGTGATCAGAAAGAACAAGCCCAAAGTGGTTAAGAAGAAATCTGACTTCAATCCCTACAATCACCACAAATCATTTCAAAGTGTTCTTCAAAAAACACCCAAATCATAAGCACCTTAAGTTTAAATGTGGTACTGTGATACTATACTTTGTAAGAGAAAGTTTTTTGTCTTATTTCAGAACTATCTCATAGTTTATATGGAATTGCTTTGCTTTTTTTTTATTCAAAGAACACTTGGTGATTGTTCTTCTCTGAAAGATGATTTTTGGCTATGAATGTCTCATGGTGGAAAGAAAGTAGAAACCTAAGATAGTCAGGACAAGTACCCCTTCATATCCCATAATAAAGCTTCTTTTTCTTACCTGCATCAGTTACCTGTTGCAATAATAATGGTGTGAAACAAATAGAGTGCTTCAGTGGCCTGCAACAGTAAACATTTAGTTAGTTCACAAGTCCACAAGTTAATGATTTAGGCTAATCTCATCCACTTGATTCTTCTGGTCTCAATTGAGCTCCCTTGCATATTGAGATCTGCTGGCTTTCAGCCTGGAGCTTATGTATCTGGATTGGCTAGGTGTTGGCAAGGGCAACTTAGTGCTGTTTCATGCATCTCTTACCTACAAGCTATCTTGGTTGTGTTCTCATGGTAAAATAGGAGAACTGGAAGCAGAAATATCACTAAACATTTCTTCCCACCCACCCTGAACTCTGTTTCAGCTGTATAAACGTTTTTCACATTTCCCAACTCATCATTTTGTTCACATATTTCATCATTATTCTCCACCATACCATTATGATATATTTTCCTCTTGTGTTCTTTTTTGTCTATATGTTATGACTAATCCTCTATACTCTATAACAAATGTTTTAAGTCGCTGTTATCCCTGCTGATATTCTGTTGACCAAATAAAATTACATGGCTGTATTTAGATTTCAGTGGCAGAGAAATAAACTCCACGTTTCAATGAAGATAACTGCAAAGCTACATGGCAGAGATACATATGTTGAAAGGGATGAAGAAGTGGAAATATGCAATCAGTGTACTCTCTTCTCTGTTGAATGCCACCCCCAACACGCAGAGAAGCAAGAAGTATTTATTTCTAAGTGTTTGAAAGTAAACTAGTTTCTATGATACATATTCTCGTGTAAACAAAGGAAAACCCATTTTTTGATAAATAATTTCACAGTTCTCAACCCTCCATGCCTGTGAGTTCTCCATTCATGAATTCAACCAACTATAGATTGAAATATTCCAAACAAATGAGTCTGTAATGAGCACAGACTTTTTTTCCTGTCATTATTCCCTAAACAAAATAGTACAATAATTCTCATAATATTTATACTAAATCAGGTATTATTAATAATGAGAAGTGACTTAAAGTATGTAAGAAGATGTGAGTAGGTTATATGCAAATACCACACAATTTTAAATAAGGGACTTGAGCATCCAAAGATTTTGGTATCCAGGAGAGTACTGAAATCAAACCCAAGGATACTAATGGACAATACTATAATCCCAAGACATCCTCCAGTTCACTCTACATCTATCCTGAATTCTATTTCAGCTGCCTAAATGTTTCTCGGGTTTCTCAACTCAACATTTTGCTCATGTATGTTATCATTTTTCTCCACCACACCATTACTGCTATATTTTTCTCTTATACTTTTTTCTGTGCTGCAGAACCATTGTCACTATGTGCCAGATCAACTAAGCCAAAAAAATTAGCATCTCACTTCCAGCCAATCCTGTTCCTACATTTTTAAGTTTTGCTCATATCATGTGATTGCTCTACCTGACATTTCTTTTTCTATCTTTTCTTAAATTTCTTACAGTTACCATTTTAATTTATACTCTATCACTTATACTTAAACTAGTGAACTAGTTTAAGTATAAACTATTTCTATTCTATCCTAAGAATAACTTTTCTAAAATGAATAGATCTAGGACATCCTAAACAAAACATTTCTACTGCCAATCCATTGTTCCTAAGATGTAGGATACAAGGCCCCTCTTGATTTACTGCTTCTTACTTCTCTCTAACACTGTTACTCCAAGACTAGAATAATACTAAGCTGGATAAATTTAGTCTTGTTTTGACAAAGCTAACTAATTCTACTCATGTTCATCATTTGATCTGAAAGTTTTACATGTACACATAAACATGCACACATATACATAAAGAATAGACATTGGAATGGGGAGTTAAGTTTGAATCCTGGTTACATCAATTACTAGCTATGTAAATTTGGGAAGGTGAATTAAACTCTCATAGCACATTCCGTTTGTCTGAATAATGATGAATTTATTTGTAAGAATGTACTCCTAGGATTCATGAAGGGGTTTGATAAGGGTTGGTACATGAAACGCCTTATGGGAGCAAAGAATTTACTAAATTCTCAATCAGTCGAGGCCATATATCTGTCAGGTCTAAGTTACAAACCATAACATATCATTTATAACAGTATTCAGTGGCTTGGAGTCCCTTTATCACTCTATTCTTCATGCCCTAAGTTCTCTTTAAGTCTTTATCATAACAGCTACAGTGCATCTGTCTTCACTTGTTTTTATTTTCCTTTCATTATTTAAATGACTTTTTATTTAGTTTTTAAACTCCTGATGCTTGCATTTCATACTGGATTTCTGAAAGAGCTCAGGAACAGTGGTAGGAAAAGTCTCAGGTAAACAGGAAATGTCACATGTACACTCAGGATGCATGTCATATACTTTCCTGATATTAAATAAAATAGAATGACGAAAATAGACTGAGCTTGAATCTCCCTCAAACCTCTTAAAAAATATTCCAGGCAATATGCCACTCACTCCTTTTCAATCAGTGGTTTCTTCCTAGAGCGCTCTCCAGATGTATTAAATGACTTTGGTTAGCCAGTCTCACAGAGTAACTGCCAGAATCAGCTCTCCAGATGGTATTGAATTTGTCAATAATGACAGCATGGAAGTGTTGATGCTGTCCTTCATTTTCTTATATCTGATGATCCAAAAAAATGAAAGAATGTCAACTCCCCCCTTCTGTGACCTGATTCTTTCAAACGCACCATTTGCAATAAATGGGGCAAGTGCTAAAACAAGGATATTCTTGCCTTATGGAATTCTGATCAGTCATTAAAATATTTTATTCTACATCAAGGGAGAACTCAATTTGATCTCTCAATGATAGTGCTAATTAAGAAACACACAAAAAATATTAAAGGGCAAATATACCATAGTAAATGCTACTGAGTTCAATAAATTATGCACATTCATTTAAGTATGCAAAGGGTCTTTTTCCCCTCTTGTCTTCCTCCTGCCACATAGTTTATACTTAGCCATCATTTTTAGGGTCTGACAAAACCAACTGAAATGAGTAATAAGGAATTGGATAGGGGAGTTCTAAAGAGCTGTCCAAGACTCCAAATTTATTCCATACCCCTTATCCCCAGCTGAATAAAGTTGACAGAAGCTGACCACCAGAGTAGATGGCACCTTGACTTTCATATTCTACACTTACAATGTCATATTGAAGTTGACAGTAGCCATATCACCCAATTAGAGAAGAACTTGATGTTAGAGGGACTTATAGGACTTTCAGAAATAAACCAGTAAACAAGAAACATGAAAAAGTGGACAACATAAATATGCAGGAGCCAGGAAGTAAAAATGAAGTGCCAAAGGTGGACAAAAGCAAAACAGGAACACATGGAACAGCTGAGTGGCTAGAAGAGGGAATGTGGTACTTGTCTCTGGTGGCTTAGCTAAAGGTTCCCAGGACACACATTGAACTCCTGAGGCCCAGAGGACCAGCTACTGAAGCAAATTTTTGCATTTTCATTCTTCTTTTATAAACCTACAGTGAACTCCTATTGAAAGTGGAGATCCAAACATGTTTATTTATTAGCACCTGTAAGCACCTTAGTAACTCACTGGAAAGTGTTACGGTTTGAATGTGAGGTGTCACCCAAAAGCTCACTGGTGACAATTCGGGAAGGTTGAGGTAAAATGATTGGGTTATAAAGGCCTTAACTCCTCCCCCCAAAAGGAAAAGCCTTAACCCAACCAGCGAGTTGATCCAATTATAGGATTGACTAGCAACTGCAAGCTGGTAGGGTGTGGTTGGAGGATGTGGGTCATTGGGGATATAGTCTGTCTCTCTGCTCTCCTTCCTGATGTGACACCTGAGCTTCCTGCTCCCTGGAACCATGCCTAACACTCTACTGGACAGCCTTACCTCCAGCCCTGAGGAATAGAGCTCGCCTTCTCTGGACGTAGACCTCTAAAAGTGTGAGCCCCCAACTAAACCTTTTCCTCCTAAACTTGTTCTTGAAAGTTCATGTAGACATAACAGCAAAAAGCTGACTAAAATAGAAAGTATGAAGAAGACGCATGTGTTTGTGTCGGTCAGAATTTGCACATCAATTTTTCTCCAATCAACAAGGATCAAAATTCAGAATTTTTCACTCTCAGAATCACATTAATCTGGCCCAACCCACTCAGCTTACGCTGTTAACTCTTAACTTCTCCTTATCGTGTGGTAACATCCCCAAGTACTTAACTGAATAGAAAATTGTGACTTAAAAAGTAATGTTATCTTTTTCAGGTTAAGGTGCCCCCTTATTTCATTAATGTATATCAAAGTGAGTATATTAAATCAGTAGCCATCAAAACATACTTTAAACCAAAACACAAATGAAATACACTGATTTCTTTCTAACATAGCTTCCACAACCAATACCTGCTCTTTGGTAGCTCTCAGATGTCAACCAATTGATATTTTCATTCTTGAAAATTTCCTATCATAGAATCCAGGGTCCTTTTCACTTCCTCTGAACAATGCTTATTCAGGTTTGAAAAGATATCCCTTGACCCCTATGCATAGCATCACTTCCACCATATACAAATGGTCAGAGCAGTCAATTGCCTATTCAAATTCAAGGAGTCGAGAATTAGATTCCAAATTTTTATGGGAGAGAGACAAGTCACCTTGCACAGGAACATCTAGGATAATATGGAAAACACAATTTGCCAGTCTCCAAAAATCAAAAGATAAGCACATACATATTTTGCAAAAGATCTTCCACATCTTTTTATTTTTATAGTATTAGCACAATACTTGGTATACAGTGGATACATTTTTACAGAGTTTTACTTTTAAAGCAAGCATAGATTTTTTTGGTACCACCACACAGTATACAAAAAGTAAAGATCGGGGCTGGAGTGGTGGCTCTGAGGTTACAGCACTTGCCTGGCATGCGCAAGTACACGGGTTCAAACCCCAGCACCCACGTACACAACTAAGTGTCAGAGCGACAAAAGTCATGCAAAAAAACTCAATAAAAATTGATTCTCACTCTCTCTCTCACTGTCCTTCTCTCTTTAAAAAAAAAATAAGTGAAGATCATATTTCTTCTTTTGGGTTGGATGTAGATAAGAAGATACTTCCTATGAAACATGGCAGTTGGAGCACTTGCCCAGCATGCATGAGGACCCAGGTTCAAACACAAGCACCATGTACACAACTCAATGTTGGAGAAACAAAGGCCAAATGAAAAACTAAATAAAGCTGATTCTCTCTCTCTCTCTCTCTCTCTCTCTCTTAATAAAATGGTTTATATTTTCACTTTAAATAAGGTTATTGTATACTCTGTGTCTCCCTTAATAGAAGGAGCCAGAATAGCATCCATTCTGGGAGCATCACCTTATGGAAGCCCCATTTGGTTGATACTCTTTTCATTTTTATATGCTCTTGGGGTGTGGACAATGCATATGCTTAACCTGAGGTTGATCTGTCTCTCTTCAAAGGATGCATAAAATTTATTTTTAAAAGGTTCCCATTGCACTTTCAGCAGACAAGTTTGTGTTCAGGGAAATAAACAAACAAACAAAAACCAGCCTTCGATATTCTAGATAAAGCACCTCTTTTCAACTGTTGCCAAGGAGACCTCATCGGAAGCCTCCCTCTGTGCTCAACATGCATTGGCTCATATTCATCACTATTGACAGTCTCATATGTGTCACTGTCCAGCAAAAATCCTATCTGTTACTATTAATAAGCTATCCTTTGCCAAATTGATTAGTTGCTTATCTGAGCTTTACAGACAACAACCTCCCTGCTTGTCTCAGAAGCCTCATATTAGTCAGAGTGGTACCCCTACCTCTCTGTACCCTATCTTCATGACATTAAGTACACACAGCTTTGACCTCAGATATTTTCTTTGTACCTGTCTTGCACTCAATAACGACATTTCTTGCATCTTGCTATGGTATTAACTCTCAGGCAGCCAAACTCTGCTCCACCCATATCACCCAGCATAGGATCTTCTACCTAACTTAAAATTGGCAGAAATGTCCTGAGCTAATGTAAAATGTCTCTAAAATAGCATGCACAGAAGAAAATTTATAAAAAACATACTCAAAAACCAGGTTTTCTGCATGACTTAGCTCCATTCCCTAAAAACAATAACATTAGTTAAATGGAACTAGCAAGAAACTATTAGATCTGGTCCAGTAAATAAGCTTATTATACTTGAACTAGATATGGGAAGGCAGAGGAAGAGCTGGTGTCCAGCTTAGCCAGACACTGCACTCAAAGATTCAAATTTTACTGAAACTCCTAGAGAATTGGCAGGCTGAGCCTACCAGAAACTTATTTGACTGACTGCTCCACCTAGAAAATACTTCATCCTTGAGAATGAGGAATACTTAGTTTGAGAATGATATCAATTTAGAAGGAAGTAGGTATGCATAGGTGCTTTATTCTTCAGCCCCGTTTCATGGTTGCACAGTTGCACTGTAAGGAAATTGACTTCAATAAAACTCAAGAGCTACTGTCACTAAAATCTCCCCAAGAGATTGGGACCCAGAAGTGTCCACTCTGGTTGCATGTATTTGGAGCACACATTTCTAGCTCCCCACCAAGATGGGAGAAATGACTTCTCTCTCCTTAATCCTGAGGTGAAATAGCCACATGAAGACACCTCAGCATCAACAATACCTGGTGTTTTGTTAAGGTAGAACTTCAGTTCAGTAGAGTATTGACATAATTCTTCTTCAGTGGTAATCATCAAAAGACCATGGCATATAGCAACATCAGCAGTCATAAAGTTCCCTTGAAGGATTGCGTGGAGACTGATGGCTTTAGCAGCATCCATTCCCTCAGTAAATCATGTGTAAATGGTGTAAAAGGAAAACAAGAAAGTTTTAAAAGTTGCACCAAAGATCTCAAAATAATTGGGGAAAACTTTGAGAGGAGTTGCAGGTACCACAATAAGAAATTGAAAGAAACAGAAAATATTCTTTGATGTTTTGAGTAATCTATTTTGATTTATCCTAGAAATAATATAAAAACAAAAGATCAAGAGGCAAATAAAGATGTGGAATTTAGAAAAAACCCTAGTAGTATAGATGGCAGACAGGTGGAATAGAACAAAGCATGAGGCACACCTGGCTTAGTCTGCCATTTATATCCTGGCAAACATCAACGGGGCCAAAGTATAACTTTCATCCAATGAAATCACATAAATGCAATATGCACCAAGCACAGTGCCTAGACCATGGGGATGAAAGCTAAGAGGGGCCTTTCCCCCTCTACTCTTTTGAAGTCTCTTCCATGCCCACTATTTCATTTTTCTTTTCTTTGCTTATCAGTATCAAAATATTAGATAGAACTATTGACCTGTGTCTTTGCACAAAATATCCCTGAGATATACATGTGAAATAGAGAAACTGTTTTTTAAAAATCATACCATGCATAAAATTAGAAGAAAACTTCCAGTAGTACATTCAGCTCAAGTTGCTGTTTCTTATTTAGGATGCTATTATAGCTTCTTTGCTAGAATGTTGATTTCTAGAATTGTTCACTGTTAGCAATTCACCATAAAATTCAAGAAGTGTTTCAGATGAGATTTCATCAGATATAACAGTTAATCAGATTCTTTTAATTCTCTGCATACATTTTCTCAAAATAACACATACTATCCTTAAGAAAACGAGCTCTAAAACATGGCCAAAATAAAAATAACCCGTTCCCTATGGAAACACAAAGGCTCTAGTGAGTACCTTTCTGATTTATATAAACAGAGACAAACAGGTTAATTTTGTATACTTTTTTCCCAAAACTGCTCTTCGCAAATCTTTTATGCATTTTCTTTATCAGAGACCCCTTTTAAAAGGGTATTTCCTCAAGACAATGAATACTCATAGTGTAATTGGCATGAGTATGTTATGTGAAATTGAATTATGTTAGCTAGCATTCCTCTAATTGCCATTTTTTCATGGGCATCCATTTTTCAAAAATAATATTAGAAAATAATTAATACCTTCAGGACAAGAACCTGAACTTTATGCAAATATAGATTAGAGAAGTCCAAATTATTTTTTAATGAGCTATATGTATTATGTCTCCCTATCTAGAGTTCATCTGGACCATGGCATTAAATAAGCTTAGAGTTAATTAAGCGTATTATAACTATTCCTGGCTTCTGCCTTTATTAGTATGAATCCGCCAGCTCAGAGGCACTTAGCAAACATGGAAATATTTTATCAACACCCCACTCCAAAACACCTTGAAATATTTCAATCCAGTCTATACTCTTGGGATAATTCTAGGAGCTCAAACCTATTGGACCCTTTTTGAAATCCATTACTTTTCTATTTATATAAATATGAATTGCAGAAATAGAGGAGGCTTTCTTTGTAGATGTTGATTTATATTAATAAGCACTATAGTCAAACAATTGTTCTCCAGCACAAACCCACATGAAGGTAGAGCTATCTCTTGCTGCAGAGATACTGGCTCAGGCAGCAGATTAAATGAACAGATTTACTTTGCATTTTAGTAGGCTAAATTGAATACAAGTCAAAATAGAAAATCTCCACATGCAAATGAAATCAGAAGAGCTTTTCTAATTTTCAGAAAGTGAATGAGAGAATCACTCTGTCAGTTAAAAAAAAAATCTGCAGACCACTTATTAATTGCTGACCACATTTGACAACAGCAAAATGAATTTTACTTTTACCTACACAGAGGTTGTTTTAGTTAGAATAGCAAACCATGTTGGAACTAACTCACTTAAAATCTGCCCCAAATTTGAAAGAAACATCAATTACCTGAAATAATCCTATGGAAATAAAACACTGTGCATATGAACAGAAAAGCAGTTGACATTTTCTATTAGGGTCTCAGCAGGGAAAGAAAAAAGAGCAGAATCAAGTTGTATTTTCAAAAGGCCTGGTTTGGATTCTCTCATATGCCCTAAGGCCATATTTCCACAGCTGTGGAAAACCCATTTACAGGAGAATGACTTGACATTTGAAGAGTTTTTTCCAGTCTCTTCCATGTAATTTTGTGAAGAATGAACAAATTGAGACACCCTGGAGAGGGAGTGAGTTATCAAAAAGGCAATGGATTTTGGATTCAGACAAAGTAGACTTTACACACAAGCACTGCCACTCACTACATGAATTACCTTGGAAAATTGGTTAACCATTCTCAGACTTGGTTCTTTGTATGTTAAAGACAATTCACTAAATGAACAGAGCCATTGAAGAGAAAGGACTCAGAAAATTTTCTGAAGCATAATGGATATTCATTAATTATTTGTTCACCTATATTCACTTCTTTGGGTATTACCTCCAGCCTCTGACTTTGGCTCTCAGCAGCTGCTCAGACACTTTGGGATACCATATGAGATTTTGGCTTTGGTCTTTTAGATTCTACTTTATCACTACATGTTTACCAGTTTGACCACATACCTGATCTTATGAATAGCTCAGGACTTTCTCTTCCTACCAGCTCATTCAATTCCTCCTGTAGGCTTGAGGGGAAGAATAGAACAATGGTAAAGAGAATCATCATGATTAGGCTTCTGTAGTAAAAGGTGGAGCTGCTGTGGGAACAATAAAGAAATTATAAAAGTAGCTGGACCCAGTAAACACACTTGTGTCTTACTTAAATACATTTTTCCTAGAAATACTCAGAATGTTTTAGTGGCTGAGAGATTGTTTTTACATATTGGGAGAAGAATTGCTCTCCATACCCACAACTCCTGAGGAAGAATCCAGGAATAAAGAATAAAGAGGTCTATTGCTTCTATGAAGGTAGTCCTTGTGGTAAACATGAAATACAGCTTTATTCCCCAGAAAGCTGAACACATAAGCATTCCAAAGACAAATGAATTATATGTTTTTTTTCTTTTCATGAAATGGCATCTGTGTATGGGACTCAGCCTGGATGGTCAACATGGGCTGCAAATTTGAATGAAATAGAAATTTCAGAGGTTTTCTCGTGTCCATACATAATCAATATTCCACCAGTAGTTACATGAGTGGAGGCAAGTTTTCTTGATTTTAACAAAAAGACAGTTTACAATAATATATAACAAATTTTATAACCTTACTAAAAGCATAAGGATTTAGTACCTCATAAACTTCTTTAGAAAATGGGTATATATACCTCTTTATATAATATACAAGAACTCTCTTAGCTTGCACATTCAATTATTTGTGAATACTAATTTTTTATAAGCCCATTGAGTAGGCTGAATAATGGCTTCTTCAAATATTTGTATTCTGATCTCTGGAACCTGTGAATGTCTTGTATGGTCAAAGTAATATTGCATATGTCATAAGGATCTTGAAGTAGGAAGATTATCTTGCTTTATCAGAAGGACTCTAAATGTAATCATCAGTGTCCTTATATGAGGGAAGCAGAGGGGATTTACTAACAGAGGAGGAAATGATAAAAGCATATCGCTGGCTTTGCAGATGGAAGGGTCATTTGGCCATGGAATACCAGTTTCTAGATCTTGAGGTAGGACAAGGCAAGGGAATGTGTTCTCACATAGAGCCTCCCGAGGGAGTACAACCTTGCTAATACCTGAGTTTCAATCCAGTGAAACCACATTGAACTTATGGTCTCTGTAAGTAGAATACATTTCTGCTATTTTAAGCCTATAAGTCTGTAGTAATTATTATAGCAACCAAACCATAGGAAACCAATAAAGTCAGAAATGTTCTACTAATAAAGTCAGAAGTGCTCTAATGAAACAGAAATTTGCTGAGGATCAAGTAATTTGGATATGTAAAGAGGAATAAAAGCTTTTCCCAGAGCTGGGGATGAGGCTTGGTGTACAGTGCCTGTCTGGCATGTATGAGGCCCTGGGTTAGACCTCCAGTGTTAGAAAGCTAAACAAACAAGCTTTTCCCAACTTCCCAGTTTTGATTTGGTGCTTTCATAGCATAGGTTGATCCTCTCGCTGTGCCCCCATGTATTATGAATTATTGAATTATTATTCTTATCCACAAAACAGCAAGTCCAGAAGAGCATCTGCCTTGCCCATCTCTGTACCCCTGAGGTGCAGCACAGTGGCCAACACATGGTCATATCAACAAGCATTAGCTGAAAATGTGAATGAGAGAATGAATGACATTACTCAAGAATGATGCCAAAAAATGGAGAAAGAAGTTGAGGCAGCAAAAGAGGAAACGAGTTTACCTCACCCACTTATCAAATTGTTGGTCAGAGCAGGGAAGAAAAGCCAAGTAATTTAAGGCATTGATTCCTGTTCTTCTTGGACAGGTTTGTTAACATTTAAGAAGAAAAGCACAATATGGGAGCTGGAATGAAATCAAAGTTTTGTATAATTCAGAAACTTTTCAATAGACCTTAAGTAATCATAGAATGTAAGTCAGGAATCAATAGCCAAATTCAAGAAGGAATTTGGGTCTTTAGAACAAAAATTATTTATATACCCTAAATGGTTGTATTTCCTTTCTCTACACAAAAACATTGTTCACTAAAGCTTTCTTACTGTGGACAATCAGCACTTCTTTTTAGAGCACACTTATATACACAGAAATGGGAAACTGCCTTGCGAGCATCCAGATCATCTGTGTGGTAGAGTTCTTGGTCCAGTGACTAGCTTTGTAGGAGTATTCCTATTGCTTAGTCATGAGGGCTAAGCTCCCTCCATTCTAAATTTTAACTTAAGGTGTATGAAAATCTCATGCTTGTAATTGTTTATTATCACTGCATACATCTAAGTCTCAGCCAATCTAATTGAAATGTTTCCCAAACTAAATGCTTTCACCAAACATAAATGTACATCCTGGGATTTTCTGCACCTGTTAATCTCAACACAAATTTTGGAAACAAAACTTTATTTTTTGAAACTTTTATCTTAGCAGTTTGGTGCAGCTGTGCAAACTAGTATGCTAATATATAAGCCAAAATATTATTTATTCAAAGGGGAATTAGCTTTTATAATAATACACATTTCAGAAATTCCCCATGCAGATATTGTTTTCTTCATATTTAGATTCTCTTTACAAAGATTTGTTCTGTGTCACTGGATTCTTCTTGTCTCTAGTTTTGGAGATATATATGAATATGCAAATAAACTGGAGCAGCAGAGTCATTCCCTGCAAAACAATACTAATACCTTTAGTACCTTACAAAACTTAGGAAAGTGAATATATAGTAATATATGGAATATGAAATGGCCAAAGGAAAAACATGTATATTTACCAGTCTCAAGAGGTATTAACTTAAGTGATATAAATTCTTTCCAAATAAGATATATAGTAAGTCTACCTCAGCATAAACAAAGTTGAATTTGAATATATCTCCAGTACAGAATCCAATTCCAAACATCTCCAGTACTCCTCAAATAGCAAATCAGAAAAATGTAAATACAGGCAGTTTTAAAGGTTTCTATTTCATGTTATTAACACACATTCAAAAATTGTATTCTTTTTCTCCTTCACAAGTCTGCTCAACTCATCCAGCATCTCTTAAAAGGAGCATCTATAAAAGTTTTCACAAAGGGGTATTAGAAAATTATAACCTAGAATTATGCATCAGGAGATCTAAACAAATGTTAGAGACTTTTTTGTGAAGTGTAAAATTCACTTGTAAGAAGAAATCGATGGCATATAAATGTGAAAGATACAATGCAATATGTACCTGTGCATAGTCACTTAGTATGGAAGTATGGTCCTGCTTATTAGAGAGAAAGATATTGGTTGTTTTCTTTTTTGGCACCAAAATAATTTTACATATTAACATTGCCTCAAAAAAAATGGACAGGCATGAACTTATGTCATAAGATTCTACAAGATCATGGAAAGCTAAAATTTACAGAAAACCATGTCTAACCCTCCTTGTCCCACAATGCCTCAGATCCTCAGTCCATCTGGTTAAAGCATTGCTACTACTCTGCTATTATTATCCCAGATTAGTCATTCCTGAATTACTATTAGTCATTAGCACTCTAGGATAAAATAGCCTAAAAAACTGGTTAGCCATTTATAAATGATTCCCTAAGGAACAGTGCATATTCTCATTGTGAGCGAGAAAATGTAGCTAAGGTTGCAAAGACTCATATCAGATGCTGACGTGAATCACCTAGTCAGCGTACAAACCATCATGAGTGATATGAGTGAGGGCTGAATGATGAGGCAGACCCAAACACACCAAGAGATCAAGTAGGCCGTAAAATAGATCCCACATGATCAAGATCTGGCAATGAAAAGGAAAGAAAACATCATAGAGGGATTACTTGGTTTTGAATGGTTATGTGAGAATAGTTGTATTGGTAAGAAAAGAGTAACTTCATTTTTAAAAACTATAATATTTATAAAGAAGTGAGTACTGAAAGAGGCTTTCTCTTTTATGGACAAGAGAAGACACACAAGCCAATTTGGAAATTGTGAAGAAATTGTTAAAAAACAATCATTCCTTTTGAGCAAGAACTCCATAAACATGTTTGAGCTGTGAATACTTTGCATGTGTAGCGCTGCCAGATTTCTGTGGTCTTTAGTCTCAGTCTGGCACCTCTAATGTGCACACAGACTGTTTCAAAAGAGAATTTGCAAAATAAAGAAAAAGATCAAAGTACATTTAAATATGTGGGTGAGGCTGAAGGAGCTGTTGGGGATGGGGGATCTCCAACATAGAAACTGTGATCTTTAAGACAGTTATTGTTCTCAGCAGAACCCAAACAAAACATTTTGGTCCAGAATATGAAGCACAGGCATATTTGAAATTAGATTTGGATTACAGATTTCCTAATTTGCAACTTCCAGCTCTTTACACTGTCTCTAATCCATTTTTTTTAAGAGAGAGGGACAGTGAGTGAAAGAGAGAGAGAGACAGAGACAGAGAGAATCAATTTTATTTAATTTTTCACATGGCTTTCGTTGACCCTCCAAGACTTCCTTGTGTATGTGGTGCTGGGGTTTGAACTTGCATACTTGCACATGCTGGGCAAGCGCCATAACGGCAGAGGCACCGCTCCAGCCCCCTCTAATTCATTTCTTGAAGAATAATACCACACACTGGAAAGTCAAATTTAGGAAGAGGCTAAATGTTAGAAATGGGTGGGACATTAAAACTCATTTAATAAAGGTACCTCATGCTACAGATGAGGAAACCAAGGCCCACAGAGAAGCAAAAGTGATTTGCCGAATGTGACACCAATTGCCATTTCGAAGGGGAAAGAAGACTCCTCATGTCCTTAGTCACTGTGGAGCCTCTTTCCCCAATAGCATGATCCTTCCCCCGAAAGCCCAGCAGAAAGCAGCGGAATGTGAGTGAATGATTTATCATACGTCATACTTGAGTTTTGGCAGCATCTCACTATTTTTTAAAGCCATAGTTATCTGAGTTACTAAAGATTGACAGTACTATTCCAGTGAAGTTTATTGTTCACATGAAACTATTACAAAGTATAGTAAGAGATAGAACAAATTTGATTTTGAAGTTGACTCTTTGTGCTTAGAGCATGTGATAAGGGAAAATGTTCTGACAGTTCAAGCTTACTCAAGCTTAATGACAGATCTAAATTGGAGCTTGAAGATAAAAGAAATTCTTTAGTGATGCCTCAGTTGTCATTGATTGCTATGAGCAATTTTAAAGCTATTCAAGATGAGAATTGCCAGCTTGGTTCTGAAAGGGGAGAAAGTGGTACATAAGATTAGAGGCTAGTACAAATGCTATCTTGGTTTAAAAAGAGAGAGGACAGTTTTGTATCACATACATAGGTGACAATCCTGACCACATATAGACATTTATCAGCAGGAAATGACTCGATGAACATAAAGGGTGGGGTGAGCACCAGCTGTGGAAAGAAAAATGGAAATGAACAACAGCTTCCCTCATAAAGATCACCAGCAGCAAGATGGCTGGGGGAGAAAAGGAAAGAAAGTGGTTGCTAAAGCTGAGAGCTAATGAAAAATAATAATAAAACACTATCTTCTTGAATTACAGGATATCATCCTACTTTGAATTAAAAAGATATAGAGTCCATTTTGAGGAATTCAATTTCACCAAATGGGAGCGAAAGCAGCTCCAATTTTACATACACACCGAAGCCTTTATGCCCCATTTGCACTGCTGGTATGGAATCCCATAATAAGTTTCTACCTATTGAATCCAAATGAATGGTGGTTATCAAAACGTCCAGGTTTAAACTGATCTTTAAAGCTGCCTTCTCTCTAGCATTTTGTTCTTATAAAATATCCTAAGTCCTTAAGACAGTTAATTGATGTCCTTCCCCCTACATGTTAATCACATCATTCATTTAAAGGTAGAGACAGAAAGAAAAAATTCAGCCATTCCTGATATGTTTTCTCACCGAATAGGATCTTGTCCATAGCTAGGATAGACAGTCACAGGGAAAAAAAAAAGAATCTGTAGCCCCAATAGACATCTTCCTCTGGAGTCCCAAGTTTTCCCTGTTTGTCATTCACTAAATATACTGTGCCTACTCTCACTCACCGCCTTTCTTCAAAATGAAACTGTCCATCTATATGAAGTGCCTTTTCCAATATTCTTTACCTAGTGGAGATAATTCATTCTCTAAGCTCTAACTGCAGCATCACTTTAGTGACTGGAAATCCACTTGTCAGAGAGAAATAAATATCCTCACCTCTGTGTTTCCACAGCACACACCTGCAATATATAGCACCATCACATGGAATTTATTTGCCCATTTCCTCCACTACAGGATATGGGCTCCTCTATAGTATATTATTTGCCCCAGTATATGCCAATGTTTAATAAACTGACTAGTACATTAAAAGTACTACAAAATATTTGTTGAATAAATGAGTAAAAACAGGATTGTATTTTTTTTTATTTCAAATGGAAATTACAAAAGAATATGAAACCCAGGTACAGGCAACCTTGCCAGTGAAATTTTCTGCTACATGATTCACAAAATGTACATTTTATCCTAATACGTCATATACAAAGGCTTTCATTATGTCTATTTTCTACCCAAGTATTTATTGTTAGCAGGAAATTGCACAGCAATTTTATGAGTGTGTTTGTATAATAAGAGAGATAACGTCTCTACCTTTATTTCGCAGCAATATAGACTCACCCAAAATTATATTTTCTCCTGGACTATACTGGAAGTGACAAATACAGAAATGGAAAAATGCTATTACAGAAATTGCAGAATGCACTTTCAGAATTACAGACAGGTTAGGGAGGGGAGGAAATGAATAACAAATATTATTTGTTTATACCCATATCTATACCTTGTCTGTCACTGGCATCCTGGCCTGCAAATTACATGGCTTTCAGGATCTCACAGGATACAGCCACTGTGCTACACTGCCTGCAAAGTTTACCCTTGAATATTTATCTATGTTCTTACTTTTGTTATTTGAATGGACCTGGGCACAAAAATCCAGGTTGTTTTGGTAAAGTGAGCTGGCAAACCCAACATAAATCTAATAGAAAAGGAAGATATTTTAATTAGTAAATTTGCTACATCAGAGGAAATCTCAGAGTCCATAATTGCCACTGCTTTCTAGCAATGAACTCATTCCCAACAGTCTGAGTATCTTCATTTCTTTGTTTGTTAGGTTGTTACTAGAATAATCCTACCAGCAAAATACTGTTGTTTTCTATTCTGAATGGAGGTCTATAGAGTATTATATTATTTTCCAAGAAAAGTACTACCATCTTGTCCATTTTCTCAATTTGCCATAATAAGAAAGGGGGGAGACAAAAAGGTTCATTTAAACAACCTCCTATGTAGAAGTTTTTCTCTGTGAAGGTTTATATAATGTTATTATCTTTAGCCATAATAGAAATGGTTCTAACCTTCTCAAGAATATAGTAATCACTTTAAAAATGAAATAGGTACACAAACTTAAACATCCAACACAATATTTAAAATTCTACTATAGAATATTTTTCTAGAAAAAATATCAATATTTGGTATTTCATGTTCACACTACAAAATTACTGAGAATCAAAACATTTCTAAGTAATATTTAAGCACTGTCATTCACATTTTTTTTTAAAGAGAGAAGGACAGTGAGAGAGAAAGACAGAGAGAGCCATTTTTTAAATGAGTTTTTTTTGTTGCTCTGACACTTAGTTGTGCACATGAGTGCTGGGGTTTGAACCTTGTACCTGCGCATGCCAGGCAAGCGCCGCAACCCCGAGCCACTGCTCCAGCCCCTTGCCATTCACGTTTATATAAAAATCAAATGTTTCTTTTTTCCCAGTAATCCTTAGACATTACTTCAAGAACAAAAGAATTCTTGAAATAAAAATTCATTCTTATATTAATTCTCTATAATAAAGTGCTACCTAAATCAATAAAGTAGGACTGCAATTGAGTCTTGTAATAATAAATTTGCCCTGTGCTTTTCTGATATAACAAGGTGGATTTGGGGCTGGAGCAGTGGCTCAGCGGTTTCAGCGCTTGCCTAACAAGCATGAAGATCCAGGTTCAAACCCCAGCACCACGTACACAATTAAGTGTTAGAGCAACGAAGGCCATGTGAAAAACTAAATAAAGTTGTTTCTGTCTTTCTCTGTATCTCACTGTCCCTCTTTAAAAAAAAAAAAAAAAAAACCAAACACAACAAACAAACAAAAAAAAAAACAAGGTGGAATCTTCCAGAATCCAAGTCACTCCAAGCAGTAAGTTACCCAGTTTGAGAAAAAAAATCAATGATTTCTACAAACTATGGTAGTTTAGTAAATAAAAAGAGAAATTCTGGATATTATTCAGAAGCTTGAAAGAGATGATGTAATTTATTAATTTATTTCCAGAATCAAGCTTAAACACTTGCTCTCTATATAATGGTTTATTGATCATAATAATAAAATATTTAATTTTAATAAAATTTTGGCTATTTATTATTCTAATTTATGTCTTTATCTAGCATACTAAATAGCAAGCACTCAGTCATGTGTTGATTCAAGGCTGTAATGATTGGCATGGGCTGTATTCCTTCATTAGTCTGAATATCCTGGAACGAACCATATTTTCACATATATTAAAATTGATTAATCAAGATACTCAAAGTCTGGATTATAATATTTTAAATGCATCAAATTGTTCATTTAATAAACATTCTTTTAACTTTAAAGAAATGATCATTATATTCTAAAAGGCTTTATTCACTTATTTTCATTAATTTTTAACAGTAAACCATTGTTGATTTACAAGGGACATATATTTTTCTTCTTTTCATTTTTTTGTTCATTAAAAGATAGAAAACATTTTATCCTGAATATATTCAAGTAGCTTAGTTGTTCTTGCAATAAGTAGATTTTTGTTTTTAAAAATCTAATTGTCCAGGCAAATAATTTCATAAACTCATATTTTCTTACTAAACATATCAATACGTGTATTCTCACATGGAAAAAAATATACTTTTGACACCCTGACTAATACACTCCTTAACCATTTAAAGAGTAGTTTACTTTTTACAACTTAAATTAAATGGCTAAGGCTTGTAAACAGAGAAAATTTATAACATACCTAGAAAAAATTGAATTGATAACTATAACTGAATGATAATCTATTACTAAATTGGATTTATTTCAATACATTTAAGGCATAGTTCACTTTAAAGGTAGCAGTTGAGAATGAACGATATATGAATGCATGGTTGAAGAGATTGTTCTGGGTGAGAGAAAACAAAGCACATAATTATTACAATGCAGTGGATAATGCCATTTACTTACTGTCCATTATGGCAAAGTGTTGTAGAATTCCACTGTCTTCCAGGGAGCATTCTTCAAAGAGCACTGGAAGATGTTCTCTTTCAAGACCTCTTTCATTTGCTCAATGTCTACCATTATGTCCATTTTTTCCCTATATAATATGCACTGGTTTTGGTCATCCCCTTCTAATTTTTTTTTATTTCAACTTTTTATTTTTTTATTTATTTTTTATTTTTTTATTTTATTTTTGAGCAACCTTACAAGATTTTAACAAAATAATATAAAATGTGTATATATTCTGGATATTGCATTTATCCCCAGGAGTGCCCCCCCAATTACTCT